>VWZY01012000.1:464937-499719 GCA_013399075.1 Chloroceryle aenea | reverse complement strand
CAGTGAAATGCCCAAGAGGAGCAGATCTAACCCTGACAGGAATAAATGCAATAACCAAGACTTGTCAGAGCACTGTGCTAAATGCTGAATGAAAAAAACCCACAAAACATTGTCCCTTCCACAAAAAGATGACTGCCTAAATAGCTTCCCCTGCACACACATACACGGAAAAAGTGCACAGAAACCCTTGCTTTCTCAGTGAGTTATCCCTCTGGTGCATGAGCAATCTGACAAGAGTAAGGAATGACCGTTTCCTACCACAGTCCAGCCTGCAAAGTGAGGAATGCTGCTTCTCCTTGTGGTGTCTTTGCAAATGGCTGCAGTGCTGAGCTCAGCACAACTGAGCTTTGTTTCTTTTAGAAGTGAACTGCAGGATTGCGGGGTCAGAATGGATGGGGAGGGGGGCAAGACACCAGAAATATTCAGCCACAACAAACCCTTGCAACAAGAAACCCAACCTCAGCCATCTCCCCTGAAAGTGTTACCAGGTAACCCTTTCAGTGCCCACCCACACTCCTTGGCACTAATGGGTGGTGTTGTTCAGGAGCCCAGTAGGAAGTGAAGCTTCCAGGAGGTGCAAGGTATAGAACTGTTGATGAGCCCCTGTGTGTAGATGTCCCTTTGCCAGAGAGGAAGGCTTTTCTAACCTCTAAATGAATCAAAGTTCGCTATCCCACGCTTTGAGCCTGCCTGGAAGTGGATAATGCTAAACCACAGCAAACACTCGTGATGTCTTCGTATTCACATGGGGAGCTGGTGTGAATTTAATTATTCCACTGTCATTTTTCAATAGCTTCTCCACATACACACTTCTTATAATGTGTAGATAATTACAAATGAAAGCCATTTTCATACATGAAACAACGACAAACCCAAAACACAGCAATTCTTTTCATCTTTGTGTTTGGTGCTCGAGCAATTATTGTAACACATGGACTAGGAATGGAATAGGATAAAACAGTTTTCTGATTTTTTTTCTTTGTCTGCAGAAATACATGAACAGCAAGCTGCAGAGACAGCAGCCAAGCCTCAGGTCAAAGATATGGACGAGAGAAGCTCTGCAGTAAATTCAAGCTCTGCACGGAGCTCTTGCCCCTTTTTTTAGAACAAAACCCAACAACCCAAACCAAACAAAAAAACAACCAAACAAACCAACCAACCACAAAAACAAAAAAAACACAAAACAAAAAGAAAACAAAACACAAACCCAAAAATCCCCAAAGACCCTAGTAAGGCTTCAAAGCTTGTCCCATGCAGTTTAGATGCAAGAAATGGATTCTTTCCTTCAAGACCAGGAGAGCAAGTAGGTCAGTTTCTGCTCTTCTTTTTTTTTTTTTTGCTGTTTTCAATTTTTCTGAGGAGTTCTAAGTAGGATCTCTTGCTTTTTTTTGTTTAAAAAACCCCAAACAAATGGATAAATCCTTACCCTGCAGAGCTGTGATTCTCTTGAGTGCCAACGTGGCTCCTCCAACCTAAAGTGCTGTTAACATTTAGAAAAGCCAGTCTCTCCCAGTAGATAGTCACTGACAAACACAACAGTCCCCCAAAAAAGCCTCTGTCTCTTGAGACAACCACAGCAGAAACTGAAGATTTGGAAGGGGTATTATTCTTTTACCAGAATGGAGCACTTTTGTCCAAGTAGGCCTGCTTCCTTCCAGCCTGGACCAATGATCCAGCCAAGAGATGCAGGCACAGAACAAACACCGTGAACTTTCAGCAGCTCCATGCAAAGAGACAGGGCAACACGTGCTGCTAAGTGTTCAAGCTCCCAGTCAATCATCAGAGAGCTCTTCAGAGGAAAGGGAGAAAGAGCTGACTACTGGAAAAAAACAGGAGACACAATCTGTTTCCCCCTCCTCCCCATATGGGACAGAAGGAGCGAAGAAATGTTTTTTCTAAAAATACCCCTCTGAGGGTTAAGTTAAAATTAAGCAGTAGTGCAGCCTAAAGAAAACAAGCAAACACAATGTGGTGACATCAGTTTCCTGAAGTTCCTGGAATTCTCCTCACCACCCAGAGCTGGGGATGCTTACATGCACTCACACCCCCTTTAAAAATATATGGAACAAAAAGACTTTTCCCTTCAACCATCTGTTTGTGCTATAAACCCAAAATCAAGTGTTGGGACAGGGATTACAATTTGCTGGATATTAATATTGCATCACTACTTGGTGATAACTTGATCCATTTTGATACTACAAACTTTTCCTGAGAAAAGCACAGCTAGGTCTGCAATCTCAGCCAGCTCTCAGACATCCTGACCTGCTGCTGGGATCCACGCAGGCAATCTTAGCTTACAAGCAATCCAAACGAACTCGGGTTAAGCTTGTCTGCTACGGAAGAGAGTATTTTGGGGAGTAAGCAAGTGTTTCATACCCTTGAGAGACACACAGAGCCCATAAGCAAACCAGTTACAGTTACCCAGTCTTAATCCCGTGGCACCACAGCTAATGCCCCAAGTCCCAGCGATCTTTGATACCCACTGAGGACTCAGCATCTCAGCTTGAAACGCTGACTGCAGGCAGCCGCTGAGCCGCAGTTCCGCAAATACCACGCTGAGACTCTGCTTTAGAATCAGGCTACAACCACGTGCTGAATCACATCGGTCCTCTGCAGCATGCTTTCCATTTAATCCTTAACCCATCGTCAGCTGGAAGGCCAGAAAGAGGAGGGCTGAAGGCAGCAGCTGCAACATGTTCACCCATGTAAAGGCAGGATGCCTTTTAAACACGGGGCTTAACTTCTGCCTACTGAGAACAGAGCAGGTCTTTGCAGCATCACGATTCACTTTCAACTTCTGGCAACAAGAACCTGACCTCAAGTTCACAGCAATTTCTAGCAACAATTAGATCTTTAAACATTAGCTATTAGAGAATACAAACAACTTACTGCACTTCTGCTCCAATGTCCCAAACCAGGTTACTGTAGCTAAAAGAGCAAGAGCACAAAAGTAGGATGTGCTAGTGTGTGCATGGTGTGTCCACACCCAGGACACTCTGTTACTTGGGTCTTCTAATTTCTAATGAGGGAGGATGCAGCAGATTCAGAGAAGTTACTGACATGGATAACCAGGACCATCAGAGATGCAGAACACATTCTGGACAGGAAACAAATAGGATAAGACAGAAGCTGAGATGCAAGGTGAAAGAGCCTATAAAGACAAAGCCAAGAGGAGGTGTTCAGTCTTGGCCTCTTTCAAGGGAGAAGACAGTGAACACAAAATGAAACTAAGCAGCACGTCCAAAACAAGAGAAATTGCTTCCACGTTTGTTGTTACACTGTGGAACAACTTGCTACAAGCCAGGGCTGATGCTAAAAGTCTGTGTGAAGTCCATTATGCAAGTTCTTGGGGAAAGGAGGAAGACAGGGAATCCATCAGGGGCTTTATTAGACAGATGGTCAGGAAGTTCCTGCTCCCAATCCAAGAAAATGGTGGAGGCAGACTGCATATAAATTAACAGTACTCTCTATTTAATGTGTTCTTATATTACCCCAAGGACACCCTTCTGAGGCAGAATACTGGGCTAGAGGGGTCTGTTGCCTGCACACGTATAGAGATTCTTAGGTCAAAGCCCCCAGACTCTCTCAAAACTAGCCACATTTTACAGACTGGGAGGAAGAAAATAAAAATGAAGCAACAAGTGGTTAAAAGATTTATTTATGGTCACGTTGCGAGTCTATGAACAAGCTGGGAAAAGAAACACTCCCAAACTCCAGTGCCAATTTCCCCAGAAGGAGAGGCAGAATGAGAATGCAGGAAAGTTGCCCTATTACTTCATTTCATTCTTTTCCACAAGGAAGATATCTATAGGGATCAAGCTATAAAGGCTTAATTTAAGCTAAATCTGTGGATAAAGCCCCTATCCTTTCTTCGATCAAGAGAAAAGGTTACCTGGGATCCCATATAAAATTGCTCACTTGGTTTGTAACCTGCACTGCTAAAGAAAAACCCATCCCTTCAACTCTGTGGTTTAGGATATGGTGTGCACGGGGGTGGGGCCTCTGAGAAAGCCTCAGTGGGTATTTGTGAAGCAGGTACAAGACACACAGCAGGGATAACAGTTACAACCATGGCAACACTGCCAAAATACAGATTCCTGTCTGCAGAGGCAGTATTTTTTTAAGCTCCTATTGAGTACAGAGGGACACAGTATCCCTGTTTCATAAATATCTTCCCCGGTTTCCTCTTCAAATGCAAATTGGAGGTGCGTGGCCCTGCAGGTAAGGACTATGGTTAGAGAAATGCTGCAGATCTCAGACTACCCCTATATCACATTTCATGAGCCTGAAAGGAAAGGGGCACCGAAGACACGGGACACTTCTTACATGCAATAAGCAAGAATCAGGTCAAAGTACAGCACTTGGGTTTGCGAAAGGAGCGTTTCCACAATACACCAGTCAGCAACAATGGGAGAGAATCCTCTGCCACTCTCTCCTTCTCCAGCCTAGCCCCAAAATCTTAACTCAAAGCAAGGCAAGTCCTTGCATGTTGCATGCTTCAGGTTTCAGAAACAATCACAACTGGTGAGACTGCCAAACGAAGCTGGGTTTTGGTGTGAAAGGAGAAATCCAAGAGCTACGCCGCCTGCTTAATGCTGAAGAAAAACCAAAGCTGTTGAACAAGCCACAGTGAGAGAAAGTCAGCTATCTGCAAAAGCTGAAATTCTTACTTCTCTGTGCTCCAGTGGTTCCCCTCTTCAAAAGGAAGTGAGCTCACTCTGGCCGTGGATGCAGTGAGCGTTTTATACGGAGCAAGGGAAGAGGAAATAAACGCTCGTGTAGCTGGTGACATCTGCAGCCTTTCCTCCAGCATATGGCTTGGCACACCTCCTCTAGCACATGGTCCATTATCTGAATAAACATGCCTAGCAACTCCCAAGCCTAGGATATATTGTTACTCTCCTTCCATGATGTATATGCATCACACCAGGCTGGCTTGCGGTTTGGAGACAAGGGTGATTAAAAGTACCCAGCGGTCTGGCCAATTGTGGGAGTCACCTGAGCCATACATTCTGAAGGAGTGCAGGAAGTAATGGATAACTGAGACAATGCAAAAGAGCCTGCAAAAAACCTGCCTTGGAGCTCTTCACTGGCTGTTCAGTTCCATGGCTAATGGGGCTACAGGAAGAAGGAAAGCCTGGATGAAATGGAGCAGGGAATATTTATGCAATCCTGTTCCAGGGAGTGAACGCATCCACTCAAGTCAGGGTTCATTCAGCTTCCCACTGGGTACCTTTAGAGGAAAGGTGCAAGTTCAGATTAAATCCCAAGTGTTCTGAAACAGTGTTGTACAGCTGCCTGAGAACCTTTTAAAAGCACTGCCTTTTTCTAAGCCAAGTCTGAGTCAAAGCACAGCCAGCATTTGCACGGCTGCTACAGCACAGCTGACACACGCAGGCTCTTACATAATTTATCCACTACACACTCTTGGAAAGGAGTAATTACACCATACATGCATAAAAATCAGACAATGAAGTTAAATGACCTGTTAAAGGCCACAAAGCAAATTGGTGGCTAAGCCAAGATAACTGCAGTTCCTGGAGTGCAGGCCTCTGAGTAACCTGCTATCAGAGCATGCAGCATATGACTGAACTGATTTTGCCTAGTGAAAATAAGAAAAAAAAGGAAATAAGGTTAAAGTATATGCTTATGAAACCATGGCAATTCAGCTCATACCTTCTGGTTTACTAATCAGCCTTACAAAACAAAAGATGCAGAGGGATACCAGCCAATCTTCCATTATTCGTACCATTAATTTCGTTGTAAACTAGGTATTGACTCCTCTAGCAGCAGCCAAACGTGGGCAGGCACGTTAAGTACCAATATATAAAATACAGTTTGGGGTCTATAAACAAATATTTGCCAGTTCAGCTATTAGCACAGCACCTCACCAGACACTTCTCAAGCAGTGGCTCTCACAGGGCTCTAAGGGCCCTTCTGCCCATCAGTCAATTTATGTGTATATATATTTATTCTTTTTTTTACTGATAAAGACTGTATTAGAAGAAACTATCCATGCCCTTCCAGAGAAAAACCAAACAAGAACATGACAAAGTGTTCAAGCCCACAGTCATTCTGGTGCAAGAGATAAGCCAGAAGTAGCAGCTGTAAAATATGAGTAACTATCCTGACCTCCATAGCACAGCATTTAGTATTTCTCTATTGTAGCTTTATATATATATTAGTGTGAAGGTAAATGCTCTTCAGAATAAGGAAGCATATACAAAGAAAGAATTTCATTTTCATAAATACTAAAAACCCAACCCCGAGGGGCAGTGCTGGAGATACTGCTTGGAAAACTGAGTGAAGTTACTACTACAGGGTTATTAACACCAACAAGAAGATACTAAAAGGAAAGCTAAACACTGTAAATCTAAACTCCAACTCAGCATGACTTTGAGACCAGGAATAGGCTCCTACATCACACCTTGTCTCTGCAGATCTGTTTACAATCCGAGCACAAACCACTCTGGGGACTAGATGGCAATACATATATGGAGTCACATTCATGTGGATAGGGACTTACTGCAAGAACAGGCAAAGCTAAGTGTTTGTAGCATAGGTCAGGAACTTCATGTCACCCATGTCACCCGAAGAGCATCCTCCAAAGGCAAGCTGCAGAATCTTAAAGCCATGTACTGAAAGACTGTCTCTTAATTACAGAAATGGTGAATCAGTTATACCTCCCAACAGGCAGAGCTGAATTTAACCAAACTACACATGGGTTTCACACAGCATTTCAATGCCTTGAATGTGCTGATAAGAGATTTGGTGCTACTCTGCTCTTTCTGATGTTGTGTAAAATGGCAGGCTGCTTCTACCAACTTCTTACAACCACAGTGGCCTTTTCCTTTTTGGAACATGTAAGTACAATTTGTTTTGGTTTTGTTTTTTAAAGGAATTTTGAACTCAAAGCAGGAAGGAATAAGCCATGCCTGGGTGTAATCCTCACAGCGTGCTGCCGACCAACATATTCCCTTAAAGCTGTACAACAGCATCCAAAACACTTCTACAAATGGCCCCTCCTGGAGATAAAACACCTAGCTAAGAAAACAGTGGCCACATTTCTCCTTGCCAGTAAGCAGGAATCTTGCTTTGCAAAGCTGCTGAGGGTGGCAGGTTTGGTTTTGTTTAACTAAAGCTCATTCCCTCTCTAGGCGGTGCACTTTGCAGAGGGAAAATAAATAGGCTGGAAAAAAAACCCAGAAGCTTGCAGGGGGGAACCTGCAGGGAAGCAAGCTGCAATGTAAACAGGCAGGCAGAGCAGGGCTGGGGGTCAGGAGGGTAGGGCTGGGTCTGGCAGTGGGAACGCAGGTACAATCCCTGCCCCACACCGGGGTGGAGGCAAGAAAAGGAGGCCAGGAGCCCCTTTCCAAAAAGGAAATTTCACCCTGCCCAGGATTTCCAAACTGCAATAATTTTCCATGGGCCAATCAGGGAGGAGCGAGGCAAACGCACCAAATTAGGAAAGTAAATACTAGAAGGGGGAGAGGGAGGAGGAGAACCGGGCTCATGCAACCACCTCCCAAAGCCAGCAATGGGAGAGGGGTGCAGGTCCCACACTGAGGCCCCGTCAGCCCTCCCAGAGCTGCCCTTGGGAAGGAGAGGACGCTGTGCCAGCCTCACCCACCCCTGTGAAACCACCAAGATAGTGGAGGGCTGCCCTGAAAGCCAGATGGCCAGAATGCATAGCTACATGCTCCCCATAGAGCAGTCCCTTTCTCAAGCAGAAACATGCAAATAACTTTCCAAAGCCTGGCCCACGGGGTGCAAGAGCTGCAAGACCGCGCCAGGGGAGAGGGGAAGGCTGAAGGGGCCGAGCAAGGATGTTTACAAATGTGTCCGCCCCTCCTCTGTAAGAGGAACTCGGAAACGAAAGGGGTTTGGCAAGTGAAACCTCAGATGTCTTTTGAGGTTTTCTGAAGACTTGGCTGGATTAGCTTCTGCTCAAGACAAACGGATGCAATCATTAATCATCCTTAGTAAACACTCCGTTAGGGGCCGAGCACAATTCAACACTACTATTTCCACTTTCTCCTTATGCAAAAGAAACATTCTCGGGGAGTCAAGTATCAGTTGCAGGCATATGCCAGAGTCAAAAGATACAGCCTCTGTTAGTAACACAAACCACACTGCGCTGCTTTGCGCAAGATGACTGAATGGAAACTAACTACCATATGTTGGCAAAGAAACCATCCCCCTCCCCTCCCAGCAACAAGCTTCATCTAAAAAGAGAAGGTTAAATATAAACTAAAAGCAGTGCCTGAACAGAGGGCTAAAACCACAGCTACCTCCAGCCCCCTCTTTCTAGAATATCTGCACTGCACATCTGCACAGCTCTGCAAGACCGGTGGAAAAACCCAAACAAGCAAGTGCCTCCAAACTATGCAAAACCAAACTGGCTTCACTGTGACACTGAAGTCATTCTCAGCCACAGAAGTTTGAATACTGCTCTCTGAATTAGTGCTAACTGTCAGGTGATGTTTGTGTATTGCACCTTTTTTACATACGTACAGTCAAGAAAACAAACCCAAGGCTAATTACTGTTACTGGGTTCACTCTTGCTCTTGAGGCTCGCTCATGTTAAGGCTCTAATGCATCATTCCGTATCGGGGTATACTTTATAGCATTCATTCTACTTCAAGTAACAACTTGAATGTTAAAAAAGGTTTCGTTGCAACTCCATAACATCAACTCTTGCTGAGAAAGAAAAGGAGAGAAAAATCCTTTAGACAGGGAGTTGATGTTCAGGTTGCTTCTACTGCACGTTGGTGGAAGAGATAACACACAAAACAGGATACTCACACGGATGTACGCTCCGACTGCTGCAGCACTGGGTACATGCTCAGCATCCTAACCCCGTTTCCTTCTCTTCCCAGGAAACCACGTGCCAATGGCCACCCTTGTCCCTAACTCCAGACAACACCGGCACCACCCAGCAACAACAGAATATTATTGAGATAAAAATAAAACAGGCAGTCCTAACACAGCAAGTATTTGCCTGCTTTCTTTTTCTCCATCCATATAGGTAGCTCTTGAGAGATATTTCTAATTCCACTGCCAAAGATAGACTAGTAACTCTATAGTGTGAGCCTAACACTGAAGTTGCCCTCAACACAAACAGAAACCCTTGTCTCCTACTTCCAGCCACCACAACACAGTTTTAAGCAGTCTTCCCTCACTTTGAAGATCAGATCTTCAACTAATTATTTTTAACGAGGCATTTCAAGCACCGAGCGTACCAAACCAACCAGGGCTGACAGACTGATGTCAGAACACAGCTGCAGTTTCCAGAAAGCACACTCTGGACAGTTAACATCTTACCTGATAGTGCCTGTGGGGGACGGGAGGGGACTGACCACACTCCGGAGATCCGGCTCCGGGATGTGGATCTTCAGAGGCGATATTTGAGGGTAAAGTGGCCGAAGGGGAGGCGATGAGGCTTCCTCTTTTACTTCCTCTTTATGGTATAAAGATGTGAACTGAATCTTTATGACCGTGCTAGGGAATCGGAAAGTACATCTGTAAGGGAGAGAAAGGGACAAGTCAGTTTCGTGTGATGATGAAATTATTTTAAATGGTTTTGTACGCAGTTACTGAATCATTGATTCATTCATAGTGCAGAAGTCCACTCTCTCTAGAAGGTCTTTCTGCCCAGTGTCCTGGGCAGAGCAGCTGATTATTCATAAGCCTCTGTGAATGTACCATAGTGTATCATCTATCACCTAGCGAGCAGACGCAAGCTGAAGGTCTGGGTGAGTTAAGTGATTTCCCCAAGCCAATGTATTCAGTCAATAACTAACAAGATGCAGAACTATGATGACAAACTCTTGGGTTCCTGCTCTGTCAAGGACTAAGATTTATCCTTCATTAGCTCCTTGCACATAAAACTCAGAAAGATGCAAGTTACTAGAAAGTATCAAACCGCAAGCAATATGGAGCAAGAGAGACATGAAGATGAGAGAGAGCATCAAACATCCTCTGGGTAAAACCAGACAGCACTATTTAATGACTGGCCTCTCCATACTGTGTAACTAATACCCCTTTATATCTCTGCACATGATGCTAAAGGATCATCCAGTGGGTTTCAGATTCAAATATATTAATTTAGAAGTGCCTCCCTTTAGACAACATGGGTTATAGCTAGCAGGGTCAGAACAGGGCCCCCGCAAGCCTATAGGGCCTCATTCTCCTAAGAAACACTGCTCCCCAATTGTTTTTTAGGAAGAAAAAATATTCTCACACGTCTACAAGTGTAGCCTTCAGGAGCTACTGGGGAATTCAAAAGGAAATAAGCATTGCCATTTTGCATATTTGAACAGAAAGCTTTCTAATTTCGAGTGTCTACAACAGGCACAGGGCTGTAAGAGCGAGCGCTCTGCAATCCTTACTGTGCTTTAATTAGACAATAATGTGCAATCAATACCAGCTTTCCAGGGATCATTGCACTGATGCTAAGGTTAAAGCAGCAGGAAATAAAAACCAGGTTTCACCGTGGGAAAGGCCCAGCCAGCACAATTCCAGCATCTTGCTTAGAGAAGGAAATGATGGAACTCGGTTGTGTTGTCCTAGCACTGTAAGCACCGGTCTAGGCTGAACGTAATTCTTTCAACCAGTGCATCAACTCATCCTGACAGGTAACATAACAAGGTGACAAGCAAGTAAACCCATCCTTGTGACCACCTTATCTTAATTCTGCTATCCATACAAATGGAGAGAAACACCCTATTACAGCTCTAAAAATGTACTCTCGGTTCTTCCATCCGAGCTAGTTCTGCTGCAAGGTGATGTTCAGCAACCTGCTGTGAAGAGTGCAAAATTATCTTTCGGGCATGGGAAGCTCCTTCCCATCTCCCACCTCATCTTTCAAACGAGCTGGCTCAGCATTCAGCAGCCTGGACTCACAATGGCTCTGCTACCTACAGCAGGAGTTTGCACTGCATTTAATTCACTTCAAAGGTCCTGCCACCTGCACTCATTAATGCATTAAATAAGAACATCATTGCCGGCAATGCAGCCTAATTGTGTTTATCTAACCCTTCTAAACATGCTTCCCTGCAGACTCAATACAAACACCCAATTCAGCAGTGTCCCTGCCTTGCAATGTCTGCCAGCAGCAGGCACACAGCTTACTGAGGTGAACCTGAAACAAGGCTGTTGAACCACTACTCTGGATTTCATGCTGCTGCATTGATTTGCTTATCAAAAAGAAACCAGAGAATACATAAATTTGCAATGAGGATCACACGGACTGAGGCTCAACACCAGTATGGGCAAAGCATTGGCATTTCTCAAGCCCTTCCCCGGAAAAAGTCGAGCTTTTTTTCACAGAGCAATGGAATTCTCTCCTGTAAGACCAGGTGCTCAGCATTCTTCAACATCTCATCTCAGTCAAGGACAAATGAGTCCTTGTTTAACACTGTTCAGTGGAATCCCAACCTGCTTCTGATCTCAGCAGGCCTGACTCCACAGAGCCCTAAGGCTGTTCTGCAGCACCACTGAGACCAGAAAATCCCCACTGCAGCTTCATACGAGTAAGGAACTCTATCCCACTGCCACTTAAGATTTTCTTTTCAGAGGGACCCAGTAGCAAGTTCTCCATCTCCTACCCATTACAGCTCCTAGGTGATGGTGTAACTAATTCCAACTCTACTACACTTACTGATGCTGTAACAGTGTGACCTAAGGAGGTGGTACCTGCACCCCACACGCTAAGACACTCCCATCAGTCAGCAAACATGGGCAATCTTAAGAAAATCTGTTCCTTTTCCAAAATCACAGTCAGTCTCAACTTTGAAGTCTAAACTAACCCAATCTTTGTGTGCTAAAAGGCCTGTCTACCACAGCTTTACTTGAGAGCCTCCCAGAGCTATCCGGTTCAGCCATGTGACTTACCCACAATCTCAGGCTGGAACAGGGAAAAGAGAAACGGAGAGGCTGGGCTGGGCTGACTACACAAGCAAACCATTTGTTGGCTGCTGTGATTTAGTTTTTAGAAAGACAGGCTTCCCAATCCACTGAAGCAGAACCCAGGACACAGAACCAGCTTTCAGATTACGGCAGTTAGCACGTACATGGACATTTTGGAAGGAACTGGTCCCAGAAAGATCAGAGACTGGATGTACACAAGGGTGCTCACAGCTTCAGTAAGCTTCTGCAGCCTGGTCTGTGCCAGCTCCCAGTATCGACACTGCCTGCAAAGCCACGGTGAAGATAATTTATCTGAATTTATGCTTTTACTGCTGCAAAAACCTGAGACCCAAGAAATGGAAGCACAATGCAAAACAGATTGAAAACTCCTGCAGAACTCCTCCTCTCTCCTTCAGGGGTGAGGAGGTGCCTGGGGCTAACGGTATTGTTCCAGTCTCTAGCACAACCACCACAGTAATGCAAACAGAGACAGCAGCACTGCCCAAGACACTGCTGTAAACTCGCACTAATAGCAGGGAAGGGGATCAGTAAGAAATCAGGAAAGCATGATTTCCAAATCACCTTGTCACAGGAAGCTCACTTTTCATTACACTGAACCTTGATGCAGTTTTAATGAGCTTTTATAATTGTTCCCATAATTAACCTCCTTCCAACTAAAAGAGGATAAACTCAAATTATATCGGGTAGTCCTGCTTAGGAGCGAGGCACATTAGCCCTGCATTTAAGCCTGTGAGAATTGCACTTCCACAGAAGATAAGCAGGACAAGACAGACAGCCCAAGCAGAACTGCACATGCATTTCTTATGGTTATTGTATATATTTCAAGTGATTTAAACCGAGTTATACTATTTGATCCACACTGCATGTTTCCTATCAAAGATGCACAGCAATTACTACTAGTACTTAACATTTCCATCATGAGAAAGAGATCAATCAGAAAGCACAGATTACACTCAACATAAACACCATGAAGTTAACTGGTATTTCCAAGGGTGCCCAAGAGGCAACTCTTTTAAGCACCTCTGAAATTTCCAGCTGATTTGAGGGGCGAGTTAATGGTCTGCAAAATCTCTTTGTCTTGGTACAGGCAGGAAGCAACCCACTTCAGTTCCAGACCTGCTGGGTTTTAGTCGATAACCTGCTACACACAGGTCCACCCTGCAGTCCCTGGCCACATAAACCCCATGCATTGTGCTCCTACTATAACTCTGCATGTGGCATACATCTGTTCCTTGTGGGAAAGGACTCCCATTTCTGTAGGACACCTTGCAATGCAGTGAGAACAGAAAGCTTTTTTTAGTTTGTGTCAAAACTAAAAGCACACAAACGCACACATCCCTCCTCCAGAAACTGCATAGAAACAATTCTTGCCTTACTAGATTACAGGCAGAAGGGGGTAAAAGAAAACGGATTGCTGGCTCCCTGCTGCATGCTTGAGTTCACAGACTCCACAGCAGTTGCTGAATTCATGCTATATATACATTGGAGACCACGGGGAAGAGAAGGAGCACACATACCACGCATGGTTACAGTGATACAAAAGATGTTGCTACAATTCTCACTGTTTTAAGTAAGACAGATTTTCCAGAAGGTTCCCGAATGAACTCCTCACACAGACAACACAGAACCTGTGCTCTTAGGCATCCTTTGTGTGGTGAAACTGTGACAGTGACCACAAGCATTTCATCTGCATAAGGTCTGAAAATCAAGTGCTAGGGAACACCAGACTTCACATAAAAAGCTTTTAGGAAAAATAGTTAGGTAAAAAACACAGAACAAAATTACTCCATACCCTGCCTAAGTCTATAAAACTCAGATACTCTCCCCCCTCCTCAAAGCACATTTCACACACAGATGCAAAGGACACGGAGATGCATTTGCCAAAACACAGTACCAGGTTCAACAGAAGCTAGTACAGTCACAGCCCGAGTGCTGTTCATCACCAAATGATCTGCCAGGATCTGCTGCATAAGAGCAAGAAAAGCCTGTTTTAAAAGTTTTTAAAAGGAGAGGAGAAAGTGTGCTGGATTTATGTTTCTACATTTACACCGTGGAAAAGTGCAGTGACAAAATGGAGAGACAGTGACAAAAGTGGAGTGAGAAAATAATGAAAATGCCAAGGTGACACACATATAAAAATATATATATACAACAATGTATATATAAACCCTCGGATGATCTTTCTATATTATGTAACAGATATACACATAGTATATCATATCATATGCTATATATAAGCATCATTCCAGTTTATTATGCGAAAGGGGATAACCAGAAAAGAAAGTTGGCAGACTGTTACAAATGCACTGTCATCAGCAGGTCGGTACCATCCTTGTCTACTTTATCTTGCCATAATTCCTGAAATCCTGTTATTCCTGAATGCTGTGGCTATAAATGCACCGGTAGCATCTGGGTGACAAACACCACCAAGCTGCAGCTTGAGCAAGAAACAGTGTAGGAAGTGTTTTATTAAAAATAACACTTTTTTTGCAACGTGAATCAAACCAGTAACACAGATGCAGGTTTCATTCCAAGATACAGTCCAGCATTATCATCTCCCTTTGCTACATCNGTTTATGTGGGACATTTGAAAAAAATTCTCCCCTGAAAGGGTTGTCAAACCCTGGAACAGGCTGCCCAGGGAAGTGGTGGGGTCCCCATCCCTGCAGGGATTTAAAAGCCATGTAAGTGGAGTGCTGATGGACACAGTTTAGTGATGGACTTGGCACTGCTGGATTAATGGTTGGACTTGATGATTTGAAAAGTCTTTTCCAACCAAAACGATTCTATGATGTGAGGCAACAGGAGATCAACTTAAGGATGAGGCAGTTACCTTGGCAATCAGTAAATACCTTGGATCCAAAGGTGAGCAGCAAGAGCTCTAATTACAGCAGCACATGTCATGACGAAACAGAACTACGTCATTACTAGCAAAACTTTGATTAAAGGTGCCCACAACCACCCTTGGAAGGGAAAAGGTTCCAAACGAGCCCCACACACCATATTTTTTGCCATCCATTGTACCTTCTTTAAAACCAACTTGTTTTGTTTCAGTTAGATATAGTTCACCCAGGAGAATACAGCATTGATTCACAAAGTTCCAAAAACATCTTGGAGTTTCTCTACACAAGTGAGGAGGAGTCAGTCATCCCTGTCAGGCTATTACCATTACCAGTTACTCCCAGGTACCTGATGTGATTTTACCAGAGGGGGGGGTGAATACTTCTCACCCTTTCAGTCAATGCAGAAGGTAAACACCAACATTTCAGGCCCTGATCAATGTTCAGGTACCGTGTGTAGCAGAGAAGTGCCATAATTACCTCCCTGCAGCTAATTTTCTTCATCTTCTCTAATCAGCTAAGGGAAGAACCACATGCATACATCTATGAAAATCAAACTCCCATTAAGTCATAAATCCTCTCCCTATTCCCATAATACTTTGAAGCAGTCCGAAAGGAGGTGCCTTGGACAACATAAAAGACTCACTGGGAAAGTTTAGGCACCAGTGTGCCCAATATCAAACTGAATTTGGTTAGAAAAAGATAAGAGGGTTTTTTTTATTTAACTAAACACGTATCTAAGCCCTGAAGGTCTGCTCACGGAGAGATAAGCAAACCCAGACAAGAACAACCACCTCAGATTCCCGTTTCTTCAAAAACAAGGCTCTGATAATTGCTGTGACCACAGCAAAACAGCCGAGCTGGGAACATTTACTGACCAAGATTTGCTGCTTTGTGATGCTGCACTCTGCCCAGAGAGAGCAGCACTCAAACTTCAGCTTTTCTCCAGCAAGCCTCACTGAATTACCCAGCAGAAACCGACACACTTCCACTGCAAAATATTTAAAGTAACTAAAATAACCAAATCAATTTTCTCCATCTTCACAAAAATAAACCAGACCCCTACACCCCAATAGGAATAATCATCAGAACTGCTGTGCTCAAATGATTATTTTGCTGGAACTACAGCTTTCAGAAGCAGCAAGGTGGGTAAAAACAGGAGTAACAAAATCACCTTTCAATCACGAGTGAATTAAAATGAATATTAGTTTGAATGAGTGTCACAGAACTGCACAACAAGCTCCGAAAGCTGTCTGAGCTGTCGCAGATTAGGTGCTATTCACTCCTGCTCTATAATAAAATAATAATAATAAAATCATCCAGCATTTCCTGTTATGCTCCCTTCCCGAGGATTTCCTCCCTCCCCCCTCCATAACACTCACTACAAAATACCAATAGCAGGCAGCTGTATCATGCACTGGCCAGTGCTATCTGCATTCCAAATGAAAAAGTTAATTGCACTGAGACTACAGCAAGAGTTCTGGAAGAACAAAGACAAATACATATTATTCTCTTAAGTCTAAATACAAAACAAGCATGTACCTATCACCGTGGCAATTGAGGTGTCATTATAATTCTTTTCTTTACACATCTCTTTAGGCTGGGAACACAGGCAGCCTAACCACTAGGTTTTTTTTAAGAGCACTTGGTTCATTTTGGAGGTTACGCAGCCATAAAGTAATGAGCTTTCAGCTTTTGCTGTTTCCCTTTCAGTTACTCCACTGATCTGACCAGATTTAACACTGAAACCCTGTTGAAGGCATACCCATAAAGTCCTCTATCAAACACACATCAGAGAAATATCTGTAACGTGACAGTTGATAAAAATCATTTGTTGCACTCATGAAGAGATAAGCAAAAGGCACAGCCCAGAATCCACGTTTGTTCTTCCTGTAATGAATCGACTCAATCTGAAGACAAGCAAAACAAGCACACTGCCAGACAGAAGGACAAGGAAATAAAAACTACTGAGCTCCCTGCAAAACCACCTCAGGTATTACCCACTATTGCTTGATTAGAGGAAAAGCTAAAAAGAGCTATATAGTTCAACTATGGAGTTTTTAATGTAACTGAAGGAAAACTCTATTTAGAAAGTACTGAGATTATCTGCAAATCAAAGAGGACAGCCACCTCCAACACTGCTGAAAAGAGCCATTGAAATGTTTGGTCAACACAATTCTCTAAGTCACAACACGAGCTTGGATCAGGACTGGCTTCTAACCTCCCAGCTACCCTGAGCTCACAAATCACTTGCCTTGCGTGCTTTGTAAACACAACCACTTTCATGTAGACTGTCATGCTCAACACTGCAGGTACACAAAGAAGTACATGTGTCAGCTGAGACAGAACTAAAATTGTCTGGGTGCATATGCGAGTGAGCTCGGGTTTGAAATAATCAGCTGAATTCAAGAGAGAGTGGTTTTACTTCCACTTCATGAATTTTCATTTTCTTCTGTTGGGAACTTTTACCAGAAAAAGTACCAGCAACTGTTTTGATTGCCTTGTTACACCAGATGCACAAGTAGCTCAGCTTCAGAGTACTGAGGTCTCTGACATTAACCACTTCTCGGGCCTTGTTCCTGCACTAGAGCCAATGTAAACCTGGTTTTAGTAAGGCCAGCTCTCACTGAAGTAAGCAAGAATTCCTCATACCAAATCCAGTGGAATTAGTAGGAAAACAGTACTCCAGAATGTCAGAAGGAACTTCAATCCTTTCCCTGAAATGCATCCGACTAAGGTGGAAAACCACCTCCTTCCTGGACACTGGGCTCACTGGGATGAGTAACTGGACAGCTGGATAAAATACTGCTGCTCACATGGATGGCCCACTGGTTTCCTCTGCCTTAAAAATAATCTCCCCAAAGAGATGACCATTCCATCTCAATCTCATGCAGGTTTCTTTTAACAATCTAAATCTGTTTCTCTGCTGTAAGAGGTATTTCCTTTACCCCCACCAGCATTCCTTCCCCTCAGCCATTTCCTCTCCCTGTCACCCTCACACCAACCGTCCCAACCAAACCACTGCACTGCGAGTTAAACCAGGTAGCTGCAATAAGCAGTAATTTCTTTTTCTCTGGGGATTAAGTTGTCGGGCAGATCAGATCTCTTATCTCGCCTTCCACATGGCAACACGAGCACCAGCACCAACAACAGAGGAGGTGGAGGGGACAAGTATTAAGGGGAGGAAGGAAAGGAGGAGGTACAGGCAAAAACGTTGCAGATTTATAACAGATTATAAAAAAACCCAACAGAGCATGTAACCACAGACACAGATTTAAACACCACATGATCCAAACACTGCCTTCTCCTTTCAGAAAATGAAATGCAATTCATTCATTTTGAGAAAGCCCTGCTCTTTATCAGGTAAATCACATCAGCCACCGTGCCTCTGCTCTATGGCTGGAAATTTTCAGAAGTTCCTGAAACAGAAAAGTCACTTTTTTTTTTTTTTTTGATTCAGCTTATTTTTTTGAAACCCAAAGTCACTCAGCTGTATGGAAGATGACCAAAGAAAGACCAAAAATGTTTTCTTCATTCCAACAAGTGCCTCCCGCCGTCCCGTACCCATGGCAATTCTCCCATAGCAACCAGCAGGTCACTTCTGCAGGAGCAGGAGTGGGTTTGTGGTCTGCTCAGATGGGATACACAAGCTCTGTATGTTGCAAAATAAATGCTTTTTAAACCTTCATGCTTCCAGAATTTATTCACTGATTGTCCTTGAGAAAAGCAAGTGCAGTAAGATGGTTGCACAAGGACAATGCTTTCAAAAAAATAAAATTGCCCTTTCTCTTTATCACAGACAAGATTTTTTTTTCCTTCTGCTCCTTGCTACTGTTTAGCTGGAACTGTGAAGGACTTTTTTTTTTCCCCCTTCATGAAAAGGCACTACAGGTTACACGGGGATTTGCCTAAAACTGCAGATTACCATGTTTGAAACAAGGTTTCCAACACACCCAGACGAGATTTCAGATGGGCAAAGAGCATGTGCAGGCAAGTGTATCTATTTAAAACAAACACTACCAACAGCATCAGGCAAAACCACAACTTATGAATAGCTATGTTTCTTAAAAGCACCAAGTAAATTAGCTGTAATGAATGTTTCTATTGAGCTCAGTTGCACAGGGCTTCCCTTTATGCCATTTCATCAGGGTTCTAACACATTGAGAAACACTTCCACACAGGCAGATCTTCAACTAGGTATTTTGGCAAACTCCTTTGAAGACAGCAAATGTTCACAGGAAAATTTGGGCAAACTCTGGGACTCCTCTCCCTGCCAGCACTGTGCACACACAGACACACACGGATCATTTTAGTTTCTTCAGTCTCTCCAGACATCTCACCTCGCCGTGCTGACAAACAGCAAGTTCTCGGCTGCTGTCCATCCCAGGAAAAGGCAGCAACTGAAACTAAGCCAAGGAGGTGCTGGAGAGGGAAGAGTAAACACCCCTAGGCTGATCAGGAAGGCTAAAAAGGAAAAATTACCAGAAGCTCAACCTAAGAACATCAAAATGCTGGTTTGGTCTCCATATATCTTCTTGAAAGCCCCACAAACAACAAGTACTTTTGGTTGCTTGGTTTTCTGAGGCTCCAACAACCAGGTGTTAAAAGCAAAACCTTCAGGAGAGTTTGTACTAGGATACCATGCTGTCAAACTTCAACAATCATTTTATTTTACACGTTTTCCCTACAATTTCTTATCTAGCAAACCTTTTAATTGCTGTCACAGAGCAAACTGATAAACTGATCAAACGCCACTGACAGAAACAGTTAATTTTCTTCAATCAAGTGGGAACATCTGAGGCTGTTTCACACTAGATAATTAGTAGTGAAGAACCGAGAGCTGTATTTTATTTTTTTTTTACATCCCTTACATCTCTTCAATAATGTTCTGATTTCACTCTTTGAAAATTGACACATTCAGCACAGCTTCACTTCCAGATTCTCCCCTTTGAGGAGCAAAGCACAGTGCGGGAAAGAAAGAAAAAAAAAAGTAGAAGAGATACCACAACAAGGCCAGGGAATAAATTCATAAATAGAGTTCATAGAAGAACAGGAAAGAAATCCCTGAAACTGCTGAGAAAGGTGTTTCACTCAGCTAATGGAGAGCCAGCAGGAATGGTGGGATTTTTCCTCCCGAGTCATCACCCTGCCTGGGAAATTCACATTATGGACAGATCTTCCCCAGATCCTCCTATCCCCAGCTTTGCAGAGTGGGTCTTGCAGTAATCCTGCTTGGTCCAAAGCCAAAAAAAACACTACCAGAAGCTGCTCCTATCTCCTTCAGAAAGCTCTCAGAGTGCTAAGGGCCAGGAAGGCGCAGTTTCAAAAGTGACCTTTCTGAAGCTTCTCCATCAGAGCCCCTTGTTAAGCCACCTAGCAGTGTCTTTTCATTCACTTGAACACCCGCAAAAAACCCAGCTGAAGGATATTCTGGAAATACCATCATTTTCACCACTTCTGGACAGAGTCAGCGGAACACCGGTCAATCCACGCCTGACTAGGGATTAACTCACTTCTCTACTTAAAACATAGATAAACCCCAACTATAAACACTCCAGTTAAAATTTGATCCAGAAAAAAAACAACCCTGACAATTATTTCCAGACAGATAATAAATATGTAAGATTATCTCAGAAATGAAGCCTTGGTATAATCAAGAGGGTGCCGTTAATGGGCTTTTCTGACAAGTACCCTCAATGCAGAGTTGTGGTTCTTTGACCGGGGACTCTTAAAGCCCACAAAGCAGCCCACCTTTTAAACACACATGCCAAGACAACTTGGGAATTCCTTGGTGCCCATCGACTGGGCACAGAGGAACAAAGAGGTGGTGCTATAATCGTACCTCACTTAGCTTCACGTTTCAAAACACTGGAGTCAGCTTCAAAATATGCCATTCACTCCAAAGCAGGAGTGCTGGGCACAGGGCTCGCTATCAGAAGACAAATTCCACTTCCCCTCCCGAGTGCTTCTATTCCTTTAAAAACAAGCAAGCTGCTGTTCAGCAGCATGTAGGGCAGATTACATGGAGCCCAGCCAGCCTGAAGCATCGCAAGCTCTAACTCAAGCCTGCCAACGTGCTAAACATCTGCGCCTAGAAGGTCTCACCAACACCCACAAAAATCAGATGCGATTTTACAGCAATATAAATTAGTCTGCAGCATCTGGGATATCTGTCTTTTAATCAATATTGGTTGGGTGGGTTTTTTTTTTGTTTTGTTTCTATTTTGGTTTGGTTTTTTGTTTTGATTTGGCTTTATTTCGTTTTGGTTTTGTTTTTCTCAAGTCTCACAAAGGTGAATTTACATCCCACTTCTACCACACCATTACAGAAGCTGCTCTGTTCCCCTGGTGTAGCCCTGACTATGAACAGCTTCATGTATCTGAGCAAACTTAAGATACAGTGAGCACTTTTCTGTGTGTCATATGGTAAGCCACATCTTAACCCAACACCACTACATCAGTTAATTAAAGCCTATCTCATTGTGCCTCTCAGTACAATGACAATGAAGTAAAACCTTGCAGCAGCATCCCCGGCGATCTCAACGGCTCCCTACCTGTGGAGAAATTCACTGAGCTCTCCATAAAAATCTCAAGTTAATCATAAAGCTGCTGTTTATTTTGCAGCATGGGAACAGGGAGGTGTCCAAGTGACAGAAGGAGTGGCCTGACATCACAAACTTGATGTGAAAGTTTGCCACCGACAAAGTGGGCTGGCACAAAGAGCAGACGATGCTTTTATTTAAATGAAGTTGGCTGCAGCACCAGAAAGTTTCACTATCAGCACTGCAGGAGTCTGATATCATCTGTAACACACAGCGAGCCTATTATGTTATTTTGTTGTGTGTGTGGTTGTACACATAAAAATGATAGTTAAAAGACTCTCTAGAACACACAAGGGCCCGTGTTCCACTGATGCTCCAATCAAGTATTCGAGCCTGTAGAGGTCTAGATCCTATCAACTATTTCTTCATCAGCCAATAAATATTTGTTCTTCAGAGGAAATGTAAATTACGGGCAACATTGTGTGTGAATCTCACTTTTATTATGGAGTCTTACAACTGCAAAAATCCCTTTCCCTTTTAGGCTGGTCAATCTGTTGGTTTGGCTTTTTTTAGGTTATTGTAAGCACTGCAGTTTAGATTTTTTTCTAAAGTGTGAAAATTATCAATGTCTGTGATTTTAAAAATAAAATCCAACATGCTGCATGCAGACTCCATCAAAATCTAAATGGTTATTTAATACCTCTGCTTTGTATGTAGCTAAGAGCAAATTATTTTAGCTTAAGAAATACTGGGTTTTTCACCCCTAACTCTTATGTTTCTGTAATTTCATTTGAATTTATTTTTCCTAGATGGTGCTCCCTTTCCAATCTTCCATTTTAAACCTCCCTGTCTGCCATAACACCACTGTCTTTTAAAGGGTATGTGTCTTTTATAGAAGGATCCCAGCTTAAAACTCCTGTAGATCATAACCCTGCTATCATCTTTTTCTCCCCAGTGGTGTGCAAACCTCTCCTGCCAAGGAAAAACTCGTGGTCCTCTGCTCGAGAGCCATGAGATGCTTCCAGAACCCCAAGCTCCAGAGGAAGGAACACATCACCTACATGCACGCCCTTGCTTGAGCTTTTCCTGTCCCATACAGAGGAAACAAGACTGCTGACAGGTATCAGGCCCTTGCCACCGTGCTTTTGAGCAGCCACTGACACAGCACAGCCGTGGTGCAGACACGTGTACACCTTCAGTAACACCAGCATGAGCTGCAAGTGGACACAGATGACCAGCCAGCCACTCCCTCCTCCCAGCCTCCTTTATGTCAATAAATCTTCATCTGGCTATTTGAGCAATGTTTAATCATAAACAGTTTTGAACATTCTCCAGAATATAAACAAAGGTGAGTAGGAGAAAAAACTGAGAGTCCAGTACCAAGAATCATTCATTGGCCACTTGGTGCTGACCAGGTAACAGAGAGCAAAGCAAGAGGGAACTGCTAAGGAACAGAACACACAAGCACCTGGAGTTCATTTAAAACCACCATGCAACAACATTAAAGTACCCAGAATTGCAACCACAGAAGGATTTCAAGGACCAAATGCATTAACATTCTTGGTTCTCTACAAAACAAACAAACAAAAAAGAAATATTAAATTGCTTAGAACACCCACTTTGATTCATGGAAATAAACTGCTCTCATCGATCTCATCCCACAGTCATTTACAACGCAGTCATCCTGATTCCCTTCTGTGCTGCTAATCAAGCTAAAATTACCTCCTCTCCTCCTGCCTACAGCACCCGTGAGCACCACGAAAATCAACATGAGACAAAGTCAACCCTGGCTCTCCACAAGCACAGCCCTGCTTGCTTATTTTATGGAGTAATGTACAGTTGGGACCTACAGGACTTCTCCTGGGATTTTAACCGCATTAATCACTGGCCATATTCAGAGGACACAGAAATTCATTTCATGTGGTTACCACTTTGACAACCCTAGCAAAAAAAAATCCCAAACATACCAACAGACCGTATCCTAGTGTTTAGTTAAAGCAGCTCCATTGCAGATCCCAACGTGATGCTTCAAAGGAGAAAAAGCCAAATCAAAACCTAACAGATAATATGCATTAAACAACACTGGAGAACAGATCAAACTGGCAGAGCTATGGGAAAGAACAAAAGCTTTAAAGGAAAAAAGAAGTCTATGGAGATAAATATTCTTCAAGTGTGTGTGCCTGAGAGCAGCCAAGGTTTTAGGCTATTAAAAAGCACACAGTACATACCACAGTGACAAAAAAAGGTTATTCCATCTCCCCCCACCCTAGCTCGCTGTCCTACTGAGTTAATTCAAGTGCATAATGAAAGGCAACTTGTATGAAACAAAGTAGGATGATATTTACATCTCTATTCTGCTGTCACTACCCTTGTGGTACACCTCTCCTCCACGAGGCAGTGGCAATCTCCCTGCTGTAGGAGTGAAATGGCAGACACCGAGTACAGTCTTGGATCAGGAGCACTTTTGCTCAGCCCTGTAACACACACACATTTGCCCACAGTGCTTCTGTGCCAGAAAAGGCTGCATAGCCCCCATTCATGATGTGCTGAGTTTCCCCCCCCTCCAAGATAAAACTTAAGAGCCTAAGTCTGGCTTCCATTATACCACAGTGGAGACCACAAGAAGTGACTCAGCAGAGCATGGCCACCACCAGCATCTCTCACTCCTTCTCCGCTTGAGAAATTCAAGAGCCCTTCTGAGAGGCTTTCCAAGCCTCTGCTGCTCACACTGATCTTGGTTAAAATGAAAAAGGTCAATATTAACTATTTTCCTTCTTTGCCCATCTTGGCAGAAACAACTAAGTATGTTCCTCCCTCAATCACACAACCACAATTAACACCTACCTCAGTGCCAAAAAAAGCCCCACCTGCACCCACGCTCTGGGGAACTTCCCTGCAACAGCTTCTACAAAGAGTTCTGTTTTCAGTAAGAAATTCAGCATTACACCGAGAACTAAACACGTAGCGACAGCATGGAACTCAGCGCAGGGCCACAGTTGGCCTCCACAAGGAACACTGATTATTCATTTCCATCCCTAACTCAACGCCAAGCATTTTAAAACTTTGCTCAGCTGCCGGGGAATTTCCAGCTTCCCGCAGATCCTGCCCCTCTCGCCACAGAAATCTGGCCACGGCTGCCACAGACAGTATGCAACTCTGGTTCTACCCCGAATTTTATCCTACCTCCCATCTTCTTGGGAAGAGTCTTCCTTTATTACTTCAAGTATCCAGATCCTGAGGACATTTTTATACTCTGGAGAAGGAGAAACTAGCCGTTTGAAAAGATCGGTTCATAAAATCTAATAAACATCAGAGAGAGCGGTGTGTTTTCAGCATCAACTGCAGCAGAGCAGTTTAATTCTCATGTAAATCTCATTTGCAATGCCATCAACTTGCTTGTAATGGGCCATTCACCATCCTAGGGTTTGCTTTCCAGAAGCCAGTCCACCTCCTTGAAAGGCCTCACAAGCCAGCCAGAAGACTTTCCCTTCCAGATCTGAGGAATTACCTGTAAACACATTAGCAAAGGCTGTGCAAAACAAAATAACCCCCCTAACACTCAGGAAAAGATCTTAATTCCCACATATACGTGCCAGAAAAAGCTTGTGTGTGGGATGTTACTAACCTTTGAATTCAGTCAGACTCTCTAGGAGAGCTCTAGCACACAGAGCATGACTGTGATGTATTTTCCTTTGAGGCTGGTGCAGTTCATTTAGAAAGCAATTTGAAAGAGCTAATGTACTATTTATGTACATTATAAAAAATGATCCATATGGAGTCAGACTTTGCAAAATGTTCGCTCGAGTCCATTCCACTCCCTCTGAAGACATTTCACCGTCCATTCCATACCCGGCTGAGGAAGCCAGGATGACTGTTTTAAAAGCAGCTCTGAGGGTAATTGGAATGTTTTAAGAGCTGACATCTTCTAGACTTGCAGCCAAATAAATGTTTGGGGCAATACAGGGCATCTCTGGCACAAATGTCTACAAAGTGACATCCATCTGCAGCCTCCAAAATCCTTACACTGAAAAGACAGGTTAGGGGAGAATCCCAGGCACAACCTTTCCAAGAGGAAAATAAAGTAAGAGGAAAATAAATTAACTTTTTTTTTCCTTCAAGAGGAAAATAAAGTAACTTTACTGTGATTCTGGAGAAGATGATGATGTGCTGGACTGGCTCATGAAAGACCACCTAGAAGGACATGAGTAGGACTGCAAATGATGTAAACCAATCCCAAGATTATTAAGGTCTTTTAAACCCCTGCCAGCATATACAACTGTGCTGAGGGGTTTCTTCCTTGAAACAAATTTAACCAACTAAAGTGACAATGACTCCTGCAAAAGAACAGCACATATGTAAGCTGCTGCCAGAGGGGTTTCATTACTTTTAAATCAGGAAATTTTAGAGCATTCACTTGTTGTATTAGTGGCATATTCTAACACTTTCCTTCATTTGCCCTAGTATATAAAATTGGGGAAATATTTTAACAGATGTATCCTACCTGGAAGCTTCATATAAATTTTACAGCTTGCAGGATCAGCTTTTTGGGAACCAGGATTTTAGCCCTTCTCTGCTACAGGCTTTTTAGTAAGAATTCTCATCCTTGCAATACTATTTAGTGGAGCACAAAGCAGGATGAAATTGAGAAGAAACTGTGAAGCACTCGGGGAAGAGGATGCACCCATTTGTCACCAAGAGAGAACAGATTCAGAATTGCTGTCCATCAAAACACTGGGTTTTGCCAAGTTGATTCTGGGGCTTTATTTGTAGTGAAGCCCTGATCTTGGATCCTCAAGTGTAAACAGAACACGGGCAAGTCTAAACTATCTGATTGCTCCTATTTCTAACAGCAGGTTTGTATATGCCTTGTTTACACAAACTAGGAAAAAAAAACAAAACAAACCCAAACCACGCTTGCAACACTTCTATTGAACCACTAGGCATTAGGAATTTTAAGAACTCTTATGCCTGCAAGAAATCTTCAGCGTTTGCCTTAACACTCCAGAAAGACATTAGCAGGAAAGCACGTGCCAGCCTTTGGCTTCCTTTGCCGATCTTCCCAGTGCTAACATGGTTTCATTATGGCTTGTCTCAGACAGGGTCTGAGGGAGACATGGTAAAAGAAGAAAGATAATCATTAGACAGTTGAATGGCTAAGGCAGAAGGAGGCAAAGCCACCCAATTGCCAGGCTTGTTGACAGTCGCCACCCCTTTACGCACGGTGGGCAGGCAGCCAATCCAAGGTACACCACGTTATGCAAGCCATGAAACAAAAAAAAAAAGGAAAAGATCGATAAATAAATAGCGGTTGGCACATCTCCCACACCAAGAGTCTATCCTTATTAGTTTGGGCTACACCTCAAAGTGAATATGAAAAGCCAAAATATTTTTGGTCTACCCATCAGGTGGAAACAAAATTTGCTGTCTGTGGGAGGAGAAAAGGACTAGACAGTGTGAGGATTTTCAGTGTTCAGGAGTCTGTAGTTCTTATGCCCGCGAGAGAGGAAAGGCCTGAAGTTGCTCAAGAACAATTCCTTTAGCAAGTGCACAAACTGGCTCTGCAGGGAGTCCAGCCTGCTTAGTCAAAATGTTGGTGGCTTCTGTATGTGGCCTTAAGGGAGAGAGAAGATTAAAACAGTTTGTGTGGAAAGGCTTCTCTTTAAAGTGTCACAGAGCAGAAAAAAAGAGGTACAGCCATAATGTTACATTCCAGAGAGAAGTGGAAGGATGTCCCCCTTCCCACAGTGCTTAGACCACCTCCGCAAGGTTCTGTCTCCTCACTCTACTCTTAAATTAAGCAGCCTCTACTTGCACATGAAAATAGCCTCTTATGCCAGAAGATTCTTGAAACAGGGCAATAAGTGGTAACAATGCCCTTACAAGTTTTCTTCCACTTATCCTCATCACACCATATTCTATCTTAACAGAACCCAAACCAGTCCATCTTCACTCCCTCAGCTAAGGCAGAGCTCCCAATTAATTTCTACATTATTTCTCCCAAACTGTCAAAGTGTCCTCAAACAACAGGAAAATTCCATGTCAGGTACGTTTAAAGGAGGGAGGAAAACCACCCCAGTAAATTGTGCATACACAAGAAACGGACAACCCAGGAAATTAGGCTCACTTTTAAATTACTAAAAATAGACAGGATAGGGAGGGAAGGGACTATTAATCAAATCTTCCTTAGAGTTGCTGAATATTCAAAGAACAGGCTTCTAACAGACTGCTCTCTCAAGACTGCTTGCAATTTTTCAGATAAAAAATGCACAAGGACATGAAAAAGGAGCAGCAGGATAACAAAGAGCAAAATACACAAGACAGAAGTGGATACAGAGTATTAATTAGGCCATTAAGATCCTTAAATGTTTTATTGTCAAATGAAATATGTATTTCATCAAAAATAAGTGGCGTGCAGAAGGAATGCACAGACATTTTATTGAGCTGTTCTGCAGAAACTGAAGGTGTGAATTACTAGCAAAAGAGGAGTTGTGGACAAGAGAGACTTGAGGTATTAATAAAACTGTATCTGTACTATGAAAACAGAATACGCTATAGGATCAGTAAATGTGAGTGAACATTTCTAAGTGAGAGATTAATCTGCTTTAATAAGGAGTCTGCAGTCAACTGAGACTTATAAATGCTTGAAAAAAATTTAAAATTCCATGATTAATACTGAATTATTGATTGAAGTGAATGCATTAAGACCACATAACAATTTGTACTCACAATTAGTCGATTAACCAAGTCTGGAAGTACATTAAGATGCCTTTTCATAACTGACATTCAGGAGACAAAAAAAATAAAGCTAACTTTTTCATCTTACAGATTTGTCAAAAAGATTTGTCACTGCACAATGACACCCAGACCTCTGGCTCCCCGTGTTTCCTGGTGTCAATCTTGCAGTGTTACATCAGGACCCACCAGCTCCTTTGGATGGAAAACCCAACATGTAAAAGCTAAGTTTACCAGTCAGCACTGCACAAGCTCAGCTGACTGCTTAGGCTTTTGCTGCCTGTCCTAGACATAAGCAATTCTAAGACAACAAAGACCTTAACCACTCACTGCACCATGGCCTAAGCTCTACAGCACCTTTAGCTTTCTTCAAAGTAGGAATTCCTAAGTGGATATCCTGGTCATGAGTCTGGAACCTTAGGGAACTCCTAAGTGCACAGGGACTGAACTCCAAAGCTGGTGTTAGCTATGGCTGCATGTGGGAAGCTTTGGTGCTCTGGACTCCTATTAAGAAGGAGAGGAAAAAAAAAATCTGTACGAAAAGCAAGTAAGGTAATTCCTCTCCCTTTTCATTAACGGCTCAAAAGCACACAGATTTGGGTTTTTTTCCCCCCTTTTAAAACCACATTTCCACTTGGACTGGAAGGGAAAGCTGGCTCATCCACATCTAAGCAGCAGCAAGGTGAAGCTGGGTCTGTTCAGCATTTCTGGTTGCGGTGGCCCTTGGCTCTGACTGCAGAACACCCAGACGCTGCCTGCTCAGACATTTAGAGCTAGAAGGAGCTCAAGTAAATTAGCACATGTCAGAAGAACTGAAACGGAGCTGAGTACTAGTAAAGGGCCACACTGAGCAGGAAAGCCTGCTGGAGCTAGCTGTCAAATCTCAGTCAGTCTTTTAGGGAACACCTAAGCAGTCTGTGTCCCAGTTGTTACCCCACAGTATCAGAGTGCAGCCCTCAAAGCACATACTGCCAATTCTGCTACTGATGACAGAACTCCTGTCAATAGCAGACACTAATTACTACACACAGACCAGTAATGAGACTTTATTTGCATGGCATAAGTAGCAAATTCAAGTAGTTTCCTGTTCTTTACCAACATCCTGTTGCCACATCTACTCCTCCAGGAAACTGCAACACCGAGCAAGAGAATTCGGCATCCCACAGAACAGTTTTGATGCCAAATGGCTATCAGAGCACAGTTACTAAGAGCATGCTTACAAAGAAAACAATCACATTAATCTGGTTATCATTTATTTCAGTTATTTGGTGCAAGACTGCATGCCCCATTTTCAGGGGGGGATGAGGATACAGGGACACCATCATTTTGATTTGTGACCAGAAGTCAAAACACACTCTGCAGTTTGGCTGCTCACACAGCTGGCACCAAAATAACTCAGATATGAATTACTACAGATTTCATCACTTCTATTCCTGTTTTCATAAAAGCAAAGACACTCACACTCATCCCCTAGATTGATACAAAAGCAAAATGGTACCAACAGTGTCAGCTAGGCATACGTGTCATGACTGACAGTTTGCTAACACAAAGAAGTTACACCAGCACAACTTGAACCTCTGTTTAAGCCTTTATAGCTGAGACTCTGCACAACAAAGTACAGGACAAGTGTGACATGTTCTGGATAATCTTTTCATAATCAACACATCAGCTAAACTGAACCAAGCTTGGTTTAAAAGAATACATAAGAGAACACACACCGAGTTTTGCATAGCATTAGTTTATATTCACAACCTGACTTACAGCACAGCTATTTTTGAATCAACAAATCGAGCAGTAGTTTCACATAATGAGAGAAACTCTCCTTAAATGTTTAATATAACCCATGACAAATTGAGCTGCTTAGCTAAAAATTATTACTTGACATAAATTCCATAATTAAAATCAAGTAATCCTTTATCACCCTCTTGCTGTGCCACAAAAAAAACCTGTTCTCAAAGACAGTCTTTGAAATCAAATAAGAGCATGAAAAATACAAGACAAAGCACTAAGACAGCAAATCTTTAACGAGTTCTAGCGAGAGTAAAACCACCATCCACAAGTTGCAGCACAGCAAATGATGCATTTCAAACAAAGAACTAAAAAAACCCAGGTTGCAAATGCAGATGATCTAACATTTAAATAGTTAAACTACATGAGGAGTTGAGAGTCAACATACATATGCAGCGTTTCAGAAACAACTAGCTCTGTAGTGGTGGTTATGTGGTCAAAGCATTTCCTCAGTACGCGTACGCACGGCTTGCTGTTCCTGCCGAGATGGAAGGATACCCGCGCTCGTACACACCATGATGGCACCAGTCTAACCACAAGAATGGAGGCTGAGGGGTTAGTGAGGTCATCAAAACATTGTGATATGCTGTGTATAGCTCCGTTTTTCTAGATTATATCTTTTTTTTTTTAGCTGTAATTAGTGCCTCAAGATACTCTACTCTCTCCCTTAGAAAGGGAAATGAAAAGCCTGGTGGATGTAGCTCAGTTTTCTGCTTGGTTACTGAACCCCAAATGCAGAGATGTCCATCACTGGCCAAACACTAAAGTAAATTTCTGTCCTCATAATATAGAAAGATTAATGCACACCAAATTTCGCAGGGTCAGCACCTTGCTATGTGCTCAGAGTATTGGACTATTTATTTTTGTCAAGTTTATTAAGTACCTAGGAAAATGCCACTATAAGTAAAGCATCATGCTCTTAATAGAACTTCATACATGCACAGTAACTTTTCCACTTAAAATGGGGCTTATATATTTAACTCCATATTTCAATTTAATTTCATGTATCTATATATTTGCTTCCCTTGTATTTTACACTCAAATTGAACAACTCCTGCATTTATTTCTTCCCTTTCCTAAATGCTAAAAGAACTACAGGTTTAACAGCTTATTTTTACCCTTAGAAATCTCATACTGAAAGTATCCATTCACAGTGAAAAACCCAAACTGCAGGCTCCATTAGCAGCACTACTGCAAAAATACAAAATGGTCACAGAAGCAATAAGCAAATATCCCATGAAATATTCACAAGCAAGCACCATTTTCCAACCTATTGAGCTCCCAACTCAGAAAGCTCAAGTGCTATTATCAGGCTACGCTCAATCAACATTTGCAGTTTTTAGTCAATAGAACTTTTGTACTTCGAAGCATTTGAAAACCTGACCCATAGCTGCTTAAAATTCAGGTTAGCAAGCTTAACTTCCAACTGTTTCAGTTCCTTCAGTTCTAGGGGGGTAGGGAGGGAAGCAGGGAATAGAAAATAGGCTTATTTTAGTTACTGGAAGCCTCTTGTTATTGTCGTGTCTTTTTAAAATTGAGTCAACTTTATCTTCAGAGTTATTATTTGGCATTAACTCGATCCCATAAACACCTGATTACACTGTAAATTTGAAAACAAACAAAAACCCCAAACAAAACAAACTGCTTTCAGCAGGAAAAAGTTCTCCAGCTAAAGGTTGTATCAATAGTTCTAAGAATCTAGGGCATATCCTACTGATAATCTTGAGTTTCCCTCCTTTTTTTTTTTAAATAGAAAAATACCCAGATATTTATCCAGATTTCCAGCCTCCACTAGCACAGCTAAAAAAGTTTTGAGCAATTTGATTTGAAACACTTATTTCTGATACGAGTACTTCCATAATTTCATCCTGATTTATATTTGTAATGCCTGCTGTAGTGTGGCACTCATGTTAATTAAATAGATATTAAGTAGATTAAGGGGTCTTGAGCTGTATTGTGGACCCTCTGCTCTTCTGCCCACTTCATTTCCATCATTAACCTCTAGGAAATGAGCTCTTTTTTGATCATTATTGTTTAATTATACTTCATAGTTATGGCATCACATCTGTGAGCTACAATCTTCCATAACAACACAGCTGTGAAACATGATGCTCCTGCCCAGCAGTGAAAGTCTGGTTACAGCACATTATCCATCCACGGCGTGAGGAAGCGACACCCAACTTCTCAGAGGCCCTTGGTTTTCTGTTAGGAGGTATCTACAGTCTTGGAACTCTTCCTCCTTCCTCCCTTCTTCACTCCTCCCAACAAAACCTTCTGTAAATTTTACAGAATAACTACTTCTGAACTTGGAAGGATGCTTCTAACAGAAGCTTTATACAGAAAAAGTGAAGTGAGAAGAAACCTCAGAGATGGGATCAGAGTCCAGTTTTAACACGCAGCGTGGATTACAGCTGAAAGGCATTTCTCTTCCCGGAACCCTCTTCTTCCATTTATGGTCTCATGATTGATACGTGAGCACCTCTGCCCGTGATGTAACAGCAGCAGTAACTGCACTTACCCTAAAGAAACTGGACGTTGTGTACTTCCACTGTCCTTTACAGGTGGCAGGGCAGGGGTAAGGGGACAACTGTTCAAACAACTGGTTCTTGGATTACCAGGTACAAGAGCTCCCCACATCCCAAGGGCCTCCCATCTAAATCACTGAACAGAATGGCAGTGAATTCATTAATTGAACATAAACTGTACATTCTGCTGGTACATGGAGAAAGAGTGGCTGTATCAAACAGCCACACTGGTGTTACCATGAAATAATATTCAGGGGAAAAAAAAAGTGTGGTTTGTAGAGTCTGTGTACTACAACCTACCTTCACTTTGTTCTACTTTTGATACTTTGTTCTACTTTTGACACTACCTCAATGCAAAAGAAACGGCAGCAACCAGTGCTTTGGTTTGTTTTCTTGAGTAGAGATTTGTGTGTGCAGGGGGTGACTGGGACAGCCCTGTCTGATTTTTCAGGAGTGGAGATAACAGCAGACAGGAGTGCAGGCTAAAGCTTCAATCAAGACTGTATACCAAGCTTCAACAGGATTTTCTTTTTTTCCCTAGCATGGGTTACAAACCCTTGACTGGCCAGTAGACGGCAAGGAGGTGTTTACCTGTTAGAAACAAGGGGGCAAATTCCTTTAGATTGATGCAAAACATTTTCCTACTCTGGAAGGCAGAAAGGGAGGAGCATCATGTTTATTTATGTAGCTCGAACAGTGGCCAAGCAAAGAGGATGCCTCATTGTGCAGAGTTCATAACTGTACAGTAAACTCCTCCCTTTAAAGCCAAGAAAGAAAACTGTCATTCCCACTCCAGGAGTCACGAGCAAATGGAAAGGGAGAGAAATAAGCAACTTAAGTCACTGGTTGAAAGAGTTTTCAAGCACAATGCTTATGATTAACCAACTGAAGAAACAGAATGACAAGGAGGAGAGAGCTTGCACAGATAAACCCAGAGCCCGAGGGAGTGACGACAGAAGCACCCTGGGCTTCGGGTGGTCTTGTTTTACAAAGCAAGATTAATTAAACAGACATTAAAGGACATCTCTTTCAGAAAATGAAAAGAGCTACAAACCAAAACGCCTCAGAGAGTGAGCAGCTAGGGAGTTATAACTAAATTACTAAGTACAAAATGAAGCAGCCTGTAGAGGAAATGAGTAATTAAAACACCCTCCCCTGAGCACCAGGCTGGTGAGAAAGGGATAACTCCAGGACCCTGGTGCTGGAGGTAAACAGTACCAAAGCCAAAAGCTGCCAGATGAAAACAGATGGTTTATACAAACAACAAAAAGCCAAGTGGAACATCATAAAAACCTAATCTCCTGCCTTTACAACATGTTTTCACTCAGAGGTGGCATTAGACAGAGTCTGGTACGACCTGAAGAGATGCACACAGAAATTACATCACCCACCACTAACACGCTGCTGCCCCTGAGGTGAAGCTCTGCAGTCCTTAGACCTTGCTCAGTAACCATAAACGATGTTTTCACAGGAATAACTAGATTAACTTCAACCTCATTCTCCTTTCTGCAAGAGAGTTTATCCAAAATGCAGCACAACCCCCTCTCCACTCCCACTGAAAACCCTCCAGTAGCCCTCCCTCCCTCAACCAAGCAAAGATACCCTGAGCGCCTGCTTACTGGGGTCCCAGTGAGCAACATCACCCCCAGCCTAACCCAGCTCCCTCTCCTCTTCTCTGTTGCCCCAGAGAGCCACCAGGAACAACACCCAACTTGATACTCCTAAAATAATCACTCTGGCAAAGTGGTTTTCTAACTTTTTCCACTAAATCCTTTCCAGGGAAGACAAGCCCTGGGTATAGCAAGTTTTAGCACACCAACAAGAGTCCTCTCATTCATCTCTTGGTTAAAACCATGGGCCACCAGTTGAACATGTGTCTGTTGGCAGTCAGACATGGAAGACATTGCCCACGGGGGAAGGCCCTCTGGAGAAGCACCCAGAGGCGAGGTGGGGTCACAGCTTTTATGGCTCCCTCAGAGGGAGCTGCCCCAGCCCTGATGAAAATCATTGCCTCTCACAATCAGCAGCAAGGCCAGGAGGGTGAGGACATGCTTTGAGGGTTTTCAGGGGGATCCACTGGCTGGTCACCAGGCAGATATCCCTCACCACTACCTCAGGCTCTTCATCAAGTGAAGGTCACTCAGCTGTTGCACAGAAGGGTCCCTCACTCACTGTGACCAGCTTCAAGCATAAGGCCCCTCACTCTTCCCTCCGGCCCTCTGTGCTCTGGCAGGGCCTCAAGGCCATCTTCTTCACAGGCAAGTCCCTCACGGGGGGACCCCTCACTGTTCCCTTCATCAGCAGTGGCCCCTCACCATCACCTCAGGCCCTTCTGCTGGCAGACCCACATCCCCTCTGTGGGGCGGAGGCACCCCACCGCCTCGTCGGTTGGGCCGAGGGACCCTTCACCGTCTCCCTTCTCTT
>VWZY01012000.1:444856-464737 GCA_013399075.1 Chloroceryle aenea | reverse complement strand
GCCTTCCTGGGGCAGGTGCCGAGGGAGAGACCCCCTTTCTGCCGGGGGGCTCTCGCCCCGGAGCCTGCCGGAGAAATCGCTTCTTGTGCCAGCTGCGTCAGTTGAATCTCTTCAGAAACACCCTCCATCCCTACACTGCAGAGGTGCCCCCGCCCCAAAGCCGCTCCTGCTCGGGGCTCTCTGGGGCTCAGCCACCCCACAGCCGGGCCTCAGGGCATCGCCCTCCTGTCGGTACCGGGTTTTCAAACCGAATTAGGCCGGGTTGAGGTGTCGTGGGGTGTCCTCTCCAGATCACCACACCAAAACCCCACCGCACTGTTAGGTGGGGTTTACATCGCAACACGACTTTAATATTCTCTGACCGCCGGCAAAGGCTTTGTGTAGGGGGAGATTCATCCCAGATACACAAAGGTGTGAATTTAAAACACCTTGATCCACCCCTGTAGAATTTTTATAGGTAGACACACATATATGTATATAGTGGTTTTTATACAGCTTTATACTCATACATTTTTTCATTTTAAGGGAGTGTGCAGAGGTTGTTTAGCTTGTATTACATTATTTCATGCTTCAAATTACCTTTTCTTTTTCTTATATTATAATAATTACTGACACGAATGATAAAGGTCATGCTCTTTGTGACAAGAGCAGGTATTCGGATCATGTTTACACTGTACTGGTTAGATTATCCTGATTAAACAGGTAAAACTTTTCTGTACAGGCAGGCTGGTGATGCTTTGCAGAATCCCGAATTATTAAGTAACCAGAAAATACAATGGTTTTGAAGATCTTGGTAGAGGGAGCAGCTGTAATTGCTTATTGCTTCAGCTCAAGTGTGGGAATGCGGCAGCTCGTAGCAAGGCTGCTCGACAGTTTAGAAGAGATGGGGGAAAAAAAATCCCATAACCAGTCAAAAGTGCAGAGCAAATTTCAGCTATGAAGACTTAATTAAATGGGCTGGAATCGGTCCAGGACTACAAGGTTAACATCCCAGTTCCTGGAACATCTTCCCTGAGATGTTTAATGACCTCTGAGCAGTTGGAACCAGCATTAGACATCTCACCTGAGACATCGTCTTCAGTAAGAGTGCTCTTTGCCACTACAGGTCAATACCAACCAAGAAGAAAGGAAAGCACTGTCTAACAAAACACCAGTATCACTTCCTAGGCAGCAGTGTCTGCTCTCCAGAGGGCACAGCAGAAGGTTGCAGTCCCCAGGACAGAAGAAGGAGGAAAGAAATCCCATAGGGATGTGGTCAGAAGAAATGACCATCTTAGATGCCTGGAATTAAATTATAGCTGAAATAGTGCTCTCAGACAGTTAAGAACAACTAAGTGGGGTCATGGCACATGGCAGTGGCTTAACCTGGTCCCTGCTGGGAGCTGCTCTGCTCACACCCACCTGCCTGAGCTCCTCTCTTGCCCAGTATCAGGAATCATGGCCAGAAAGTAAAATGTGGCCATCTGGTAGGAGAGAGCCAAAGTCAGATGCTGCCTGAGGGGAGAGCTAGCCCAAGCCTTTTGCCTGGTCACAGCGGGATGAGAAGCTGTTAAGGGTGCTTCAGGAGGCACCCACGCTGGTAGGCAGGCTTGTGGGAGCAGGTGAGGTGAGACCTCCTATCAGAGCAGCAAACAGTGAAATCAGCTCCAGAGACATTTTACTTCCCATCTAAGGCTTTCCTAGAACACCAAGTCATGTAGTCAGACCAGAAGGACCCCAAAAGTGTCAGAAATAGGGTGAGGCTGTTAGCAGATGTTGTCAGTAACTGTTTCCAGGGCTGCATGGGAAAACGCACTGCAGGCAGGCCGGCTGGCAAGGCAGGATCCAGCCCCACATGGGCAGGAGCAGGGCGGTGGTTCCAAACACAGGAGTTGCAGGCAGCCCTGTGGACCTGTCTGATGTGGAGCCAAGAGGTGTGTTGCTGCCAGGGCTGGGTCCCATTACCTCTCCCACATTGGATACGGGCTACGGATTTCTGCAGCTCCAGTTGGAGAATAACCTGAGGGCTGGCACGTGAGGCTGGTTGCAAAGATCTTCGTGCTGCTCAGAGGCTTCCCGAGGGCTTGGGGTGGACCCAGCACAGCCTTGTTGCTCCAGGGCTGCGGAGCTGGGGATGCCAAAGGGCAGGTCTGCATGTGTCATGGTCACTCTGCAACCAGAGACACGCCCGCTGCAGCAATCGGGGAGATTCTTCTAACAAGTCTTTTTCTTCCTGCCTGGAAATTTCTTCCGAGTGGAATTTGCTGCCTAAGCCAGCACCACCACTGAGATAAATCCCAGCTTCATGCAAAATGTGATCAAGCGGTGTACAGAAACAGGATTCTTCCGAGCTGCTTGATGGGTTTTGCTTAGCATCATGTCTCACCAGCCCATCCGCCCGCGGCATCCTAAGCTCCTTGAGCTGTGAGGAACAAAGTGCTCTGCTCGGAAGCCCCAAATGCTCTGCTCAGCTCTAATCCACCCCGCAACAGCATCAAACCAAGGGCCCTTCAGACAAGGAAACACTTTGCACTTCTCCAGTCAACTAATCCTGCTTAAAGTCAAGCCGGCTGCCCCAGTGTAAATGCCTGATGTAAATGCACTCAGAATTGTTTGAATTAAATTAACCTCATCCTGTATGGCCGGATTGACTTTCAAGTGGTTCATTTCCCTCAGCAGGGTTTTAGATGTATACATCTGCAGGTGTGGCCTAACTTCCTGACTCTACAAGTTACCTACCAAAATATTCAGATGGCTGAGGGTTGCAGGGAGCTGAGGTGGGGAGCAGCCCCAGCAGGAGCTAGGGCCAGGGTGGAGGACACATCATGGTCCTCGTGCCATCTCCGCAATGTGCCCAGGCACTGGTGCAATGTTCAGATGCAGTAACAGCACCTTGACCATCCCCAGCCATTTAAACTGGCCAGCTCTGGGCTCACTCCAGCCAGGACCATACTCAGATGTGATGCCAAGCCCCTGCACAAGCATGTCTGCCTGTGCACATGCAGAAATAATCCCTCCTCACACCCCGAGCCGTCTCAAGGTGCTGCCCTGCTCTGCCACTTCTGTGCAATAGGACAACATGAACTGGGAGGAGAAATTAAACAAACAAAGCAGCTGGGAAGGGGACAGCGAGAGCAGAAAGTATCTGGGGTAGAGTCATCGTTACTTAGAGAGTGGTGCAAAACCTGACTGTCCTTTGTCAAATATTTGTCTGGCAACATGTCATCGCTGACTGTCTCAGTATAGCGATGGACGGCAGGAATCTGTTTTGCGCTATCAGTTGTGGGCAAATGAATGTAATGGGTTGTTATGGTCACCCAGAAACTACCACGCTGGGCAAACACACGTCTTGGAAAAGCAGTGATAAAAAGCTAGATTTCTGCATTTATCTGCTGGATGGCATCTGCTTCAAAACAGCTTCTGTAAGTGAAATGCTGCATTTCTACAGCGGTTCTTATGGCTGTTGCTCACTATTCTGATGTGTGAGACCAAATACATATTTATCAAGCCTCAATTCAGCAAAGAAGCTGTCCAGCTTTGAAACCACAGGAAATCTGTTCTACCCCCAGACCAAAGCATAATTGAAAAGCAGCTTCGACAGAAAGGAGCGAAGTGAGCTGCATGCTGGGCATGAGTTGCTTGATGTATTTACCCAGCAGCAAGACAACACACTACTGCCCACAGTGAAAGCCAGCCTAATGCAGGGAAGGAAGAGGAGAAGAGGGAAGGAAGGCAATTACTTTCAGGAAAAGAGACTTGGCTGTCTCTGTGCTAGCTCGGTCCAGCATTTCTCCCGAACGAGATGGGGTTGAGGGCGATAGGGCTTCCACTGACAGAAAGTGTGCATCTTTAGCAAGCAGGCAGAGATTTCAGGACCTGCATCACACAACTACTTAGATCAAATACAAAGGAAGAGGGCAGTGTTCTCTCAAATTCCTGCCTAGTTCCCATAGCCCTTCTCCCTTTCCCTTCCCTCAGCCATCGAGTAGGTTTTAAATGCTGTTGTGGTTTTTGTCCAGACTGATTTGAAAGAATGTAAGTGATGAACAGCGTGCTCTGGATCTGTGGAGCTACTTTGCCCAAGCTACTGGGCTCAGGAGCAGCCTCACTTCTTTCTCCAGCTGGGTGAGTTTTAATTCTGCTTTGTGTCTCAGGGAAATCACAGAGCTGTGACACAGAAGCAAAAAAAGGTTTTCACTTTTACATACCTGGTAGGATCTTCTTCTTAACAAAGGAGCTGCAAGAAGTTGAATAAAATTAACTGTTTTGAAACATATTCAGGCACATTATATTATCTGTCACACATGCAGACACACTTCCATGGTGTCTAACCCAGCCTCCCATGGGACTTCTACCTCTTTTCTCAATTTCATAGCATGATCTTTGCTTTTAACCCCCATCTTTACATCTCTCCAGTGACCCTCAGTCCTGATCTGGAGCAACCCATATCAGTCTGCCTGCCTGCAGAGGCTGCACCCACATCATGCATCTCTGACCGGGAGGGCACCTGCGAGGCTTGCAGTGACATCAAGGATGAGACCTGATGCTGAGGGTCTGGGGAGCCCATCAGAGCCCTAATCCCATCCGGGACACCTGGAAATAGCCCTCTTCCATCAGAACAGCTTTACAAGTCTTCCACAGAGGCTCTTAGCCAGGTTTTAATCCAGATGGCCTGATAAGAAACGGTTGGCCTGTGGAGGAGGTGAGGAGGTGATACTTTGATAAAAGAATTCTTTCTTCTCCTGCACAGTTTTTAATCAGCAGAAGGTTGAAGAAAATAGCACCAGTGAGTCAGAAATGTGGTGGGACGACTCATGGTCCCAAAAGCTCACAAAGGATACAAACCCACTGTTTTTTTCCTAATGCTGATAGGCTGCTCTGCTGAAGGGAGCGATATCAGAGACAGAAAAAGGCAGGCAGGCTGTGGGATCTACTGTGAGGACACCCCTTAAACCCTGCTTGGTCAGGGCTGCCTCCTGCAAGGTGCTGTGTGCTTCATGCTGGGTGCTGAGCAGAAGCCTCAGTGCCTGGTGAGATGGGGCTAAATGAGATGCTGCATCTGTTAGCTCCCTCCCAAGAGCAACACAGCCTGGGAAGATTGGTCTTTCTATAGTAATGAATTTTTTTCATTTTTAAATCAGCCCTGATCTTGTTTACTGTAAACTCCAGTATGCTGGAAATGTTTCTATCACAGTTTATTTAGTTTTTACAGGGATTTTTTTCAAATCACACTTATCGAGAATATATTTTCACAGCAAGTTCTCTGAAATACAATAAAGACCTAGGAACATCTGATGCCCAGACTGTCATCCCCTAAGATATTATATGATCTGCTCATTCCCCATGCAGAAATGCTGTCACTTCTCTAGAAGCCAAGCCAGAGCCTGTCTGATGTATGATAGCCCATTTTGGAAAGCCTTGAACAAGACCATTTGTTGTCGAGATAATTTTACAAAAGCAATACCATTTTGTGGGTTGCAGTTAAAATAATTCATAAAACTTACACTGGCCTGTGTGCTTTGAGCTTTAAACCCACTTTGCTAACTTACTTTTGTTTTGTCTTAAAACTTAAGACCTCGCTGAAACACATAACAGAAGCCAACTCTGAATTATTCGCTTTAGTCATTTTTGAATGATCTCATTTTCTCACTTTCCATCGATATGACCAGAGGAAAAAACCCCACATACTTTACAGCAGCTAAAAACAACTGAACCAGTAAGTATAAAATCTGATATCAAACATGAAGCATTTCAACCCAAAAGGAATATGGTTTTTGACTTTTATGAGCAACTGTAGCATATACTGACTATCGCTGCTGAAAACAAGCTCCACAAGTTGTCTGGAGGGTTGGAAACAGCTGATCTAAAATATTTTGCTTTATAACTTCCTTGAAAAGCTAGAGGAGCCAGTAAAGCTACAGAATGGGCCCTATATTATTACAACAAATGTAATGAAAAAACACAGGATCTGCCTGTTTACTGTCCCCAAACCTTGTATCACTATTCACACCTATGATGCTGTATCTGTCGTGATACACAACCAGTGTAACATGCTGCCAAAACCACAGTGGTCACGCCCAGTCATCACTTCCTTCCTTTATTTTCACAGGCATAAACCACACGTGGAAGGCCAGGGCAATCTGGAATCAGATTCATAACCAGCAGGTCATGTGTGTAAACAGCCTCCGTGCTACATCACCTCTATGTCGTGACCCAGCAGCCCGGATCCCAAGTTATCCTGGTCATTGGAGGTGGCTGGGTTCAATGGCTTTGTCAACAAAGTCCCCCTCCAGGAATGAACAGTGTCTTTTTCAATCACCTATCACCCTGCTGGATATCAAAAGCTGTCCTTCCAAATGGGAAAAAAAACCAACAGTTTTTTCCTGCCATGGCAGGAAAAAAGGAAAAGGTCTGGATTCAGCCTTTCTCACCCTGCTCAGGGCTCCTGGCTGGGACCATCCACGTGCACAATAGAAACTTACTTGGATGGGTTAGACCTAGTGGAAGGATGTGGTGGCAGGTCTTATGTGGCTTTGGTTTTTCTCAAGTAAGGGACAGAGGGCTGAGGGCAGAGGTGGAGAGTACAGTGCCCTGACACAATCCCAGTCATGGTGTCCAGGGACCCATGTGAGAACAGCCCCAGACTTCTCTCACCATGTAGCATCCCAGTAGGGGAAATTTGAAGTTGCTGTGTCGTGTTCTTGGCTTTGGCCATCAATGGGTTACCACTGAAGTAGGAACTAGCAAAGGCACTTGTAAATCATATTTGTTTTCAGTGAGTCCTGAGCATCCTTTGGCATCCCTGGAGCGTCTCAGCAGGGAGCAGATGCTGGGGGAGGGACTCTTCTGCAAATGTCCTGCTGTTTTGCAGACACCTAAAATACTGAGCAAACCTAACCTTTGATTATATTTCCAGCACTAATGCTGATTCTCAGTAAAATCCTGGACTGTGTGAAACTCTCTCCTTTTCCCATTCCGTGCTCCCCTTTCCAGTTGTTTGCCTTAGTTAGATATGGTAGTGCTGTAAGTGCTGGAAAACCCTGGATTTACAATCATCTTGCATCACTTTAAGGGCACCCTGTCAACTTCAGAAAAACCATCTGCTATAAACAGTTTTACTTACTTACATTACTAATAATACCATACAGTATTAAAAGTGAAAGGATTTTAAAAATCCAATTTACTTGTCCTTCAGCTTGGCCAGTGAAAAAAATCAATGAAATACATCTCACTTTAGTTTAGAGTAATTCTCACTTACCAGTTCCCTCATGCTAATGCTTTACAGGCAGGAGGGGACATGTTTACCTGCTCAGAAAAAATATATGAGCACCCTGGAAACTGAAAAAAACCCCCAATCCCAAACCTCCAAAGCCAGGCAGAAAGAAATAAGAAAGCATGAAAAGATGTCTATTGATTTTTTTTTTAATATAAATACATGTTTTACAGAAATGAAACAGTTGCTGAATTTAACCAGGTCATTCTTCATCAACAAAATAATAATCATGTAAGAGTTTAATGGTTGAATTCACTTTGTGTTAGTGAGAGGTGACTATTATGGAGTAATCATTGATGAAATTAAGGGTATTATTTTTCTTTTTAAAGGTAGGATTTAAAAACTCCAGCTATTAAAACTAACTTATAGAAAGTCTGGGTCTTGGACAAAGTTTGCATTAGCCAAACTACAAGAGAAAAAGAGGAACTCTGTAGCCTTCAGAAACTAAGACTCTAACCCTAAGGACTCACTTACGCTTGAATTATATGTTTGGTTGGGACTTGAAATAGATTTATGTATTTTGGTACCTTTATTTTCCATATGGCTCAGAACAGAAAGTACTTTGGTGGATGTCATCTCCCTCCAGCCTCCTTCCACTTGCCCACTGCTCCACCAGCAGACTTGATCCTGTCCCATTCCTGCTCAGCATCTGAGCTTTGCCAGTGTGCTGAGACCTGAACCAGCCCCCAGGGAGGGACTCTGCACTCAGCAGTGCCACCCCCAGATGGGGTGGCTTTTACCACAGGTGTCCCACCTATGTTGTGCCACTTTAATGCATCACCTTGACAAGTGGAGATCCCAGGATCTGCTGCTGCAGGACCTGGGAGCCCACCACCCCGAACCCACTGATCTGGGGAGCTGCACGTGTACCAAGGGCCTGGCCAGGGTGTAGCTGTGCCAGCAGCCCAGGCAGCGGGGGACTGGGGGCTGCAGCTCTGCCTGGGCTTTCCCAGCCACGCTGGAGACCACGGTCCCTTCAGCCCATTTAATTCCCAGCCTCAATCACCCTGGGGTGTGACCCTGGGTGATGGAGGCAGGCTTCCCAGCCAGTGTTAGGATGGCATCCACTTGTTGTACTGAATCCTTTCTGCCCCACTCATGCAGAAGTTGCTTTCCTTCACCATTTCTTTCCATTCAGAAGTCTGCAACAGGCACCCTGGCCACCAGCAGCCAGTTCCTTTCGGAGGTACCTGTTCAGGGTCTCAGCACATTCACAGACACACATTTGTGTTGCTACCATCAGCTGATGGCACGGAGACCACCCCTGGCAGTGTGCTGGCTCACAGGGTACAATACGAGACCTTATTGCTAAGAGCTTGTCATGATAATGTGGTATTTTTATTTCTTTTTTTTCCTGTATCCTGCCTGTAATTGGAGCGATGCTATCTCAGGCTTCCTCCATGCTTCTCCTGGAGCTTCTAGCTAGAATTTGGCATTAGTAAAATGTGCCTTTGGAATAACCCTCATAAAATATTGTTAGGATTGCTAGGCAACCTGGAGGCATGTTGGGAGCTGAAAGGAGCCTAAGTGGGCGTAGCGAGCCTGCGCTGGAGTCTCAGATGAAAAAGAGAGGGTATTCTTTGTGTCTCCATGCTAACAACACTTTGCCTTTGATTTTCTTTTGGAAAGAGGTTGAGAGATGCTGCTTCCACACACACACAAAGGTACATACCTGTGGAACTGTTGGTGCTCCGGCCTCTAACCTCATATTAGTCAGCTGGATGGGAAATACACCTATCCAGGGCTTTCCAACAGCAATAAAAGTAAAACAAAGTTTTTATGGTCATGAGAATACCCACATTCCAGCTGCTTGCAACTTCCAAGGGCTCCTTCTGTGAGAAAGAAGGGCCACACTCAATAGTAACTTGTTTTCTGTGGCTACCAAGGCGTCACCTCAACCCCTTCCTGCACGCTGCAGCTGCTGTGGTACTTAATGCAAACCGACTCTGGAAGGAAAGGAAACAAATGAAAAGCATACAATTTATTGGCAGGGTCTAATGCAAGTAATCGGCTATTTACAGATACATGCACAAGAATAAAAAGAAAATTGAACTGGGCTTGCAAGAACAAGGAGGAATTACTTGAGGTGTAAACAGGGGAGGTTTACTTCTGACTTTGTTAGCTGAGAACCCTAAAGAGTTTCTGATTTACCCCTTCCTGCCTCCAGCTGAAGAGCAGGAGACGTTACCCCTTCCGGAGGGCATATGAATCTGCATCTCATCCCTCCAGGAACATCTTGGCTTGCCCAAAAGGCTTTAGCCAAGCAGGCTCCAGCCATTCCCTGGGCAAGCCCTCTGTCTTGCTTGTCCACAAGCCAAGCCTCCATCAGAGAGCCCCGCGCTGTACTTTGTCAGTTGAAAACCTGGGAAAAGACACGTGCTTTGGCAGCAAACACAGCACCCACACGCTGAAGCTGCCCTTGCGTCTCTGGCTTTTGCTGTCCATCCAGCATTGCTAAAGGCAAATCCTGGTTGTAGGTCTCACAGGAGGTGGACATGCCTCTGCTGAGAAAAGCTGCCTGTGCCAGAGGCTGGCCTTCCAGCCAAGCTGAGTGCGCAATTTGTTTCCCAGTGCTTGATTTAGCATAAAATTTTCTGTTCAAACAGCTAGTGGCTAAGCTGACTAACGTGTCCATCTGCACAGAGCTGGTCTGGCTCCTCCGTGTGAAGGGCTGCTGTCACCAAATCCTTTCCAGGGGTCATGAACAGCTCCCCCTCTGTCTCCAGTTAGATATGCCTTTCCCAAGACCATTAATGGGGCTCCACGAGGCTGTTTGTTGGGATCAGGCATGCTGCATGACCTTTCTGCTGGAAGATGGATCTTCAAAAACAGAGAACTGGTGGGAAGAAACCTCAGGTTCCCGCAATATTACAAGGTTTCTTTGGTAACTACAGATGGTATATCTATGATATAACTGCACCTTTTATTTTTCATGTCCCTTTCTAGCTATATTTAGGTCAGGAAAGCTGCCTGTGAGGTATTCATCCATTCCTGGTGGTGAACTGGCTGTGCTATTTTTCTGGTCTATTAACATCACAGTTCTGACCATACAGATCTCAATACCAAATGGCCCAGGTCAAAGCACTTGACACTGCCACGGTGTCCCTCTGCCCCTCCTGCCAAAGGATGCTGGTGGGCCATGAGAAGCACAAGGAAATTTCTTCTGATTTAGGGCTTCCCAACTCCTGTGACCTCTATCTCCTTCCCCTGTTTCCCAGGTCAGTTTTGGAGACATGTGAAATTGGGTCAAATCTGGGCTTTCTCTTTGTTTCCCCAGCAAAGATGCATCTTCAGGCTGTGCCAGGGACGAGCTGGTCCTCAGCATTATTTTAGCAGTTATTTTAATAAAAAATGTGGCAGCTGGAAGTATAAGAAGGATGTGAGCCAGGCACCTTAAGAAATGATAATTGCAGACTTGGAGCAGTGCTAAGAGTTAACAGAGGGGTGTTTAATCCAATTCTCAGCTTCTATTTTAGGATCCTTTTAACTTTCCCAATCAAAAAAAAAATGGAAGAGAAAGGGGTGGGTGGGAAATAATCTCCATCACAGTACAATTACTTAAGCTTGTTCGCAGCCCAAAGGTGAATTTTTGTGCATGTGAGGAGTCTGAAGAAAATCCACTCAGCTGTTTCGGAGGTTTCAGAGCATGAAAGCAACATCTGGTTTAAAAATTAAAAATAAAGAGAAATTCCCTTTGCTCATCAGAATCAAAATGGGTTTTGGTTTCATGCCTCTGATTCAGTATATCTTGAGATGTCCCCTGGAGAAAACTGGCCCTTTCTATATTGATTTGGAGGGGCTGAAATTGTGTTGCAAACACAAAAATATTAGGGATACCCAGACAGGAGGGCAGGTAGGACTCACACTCTAAGCTCCTCCACCCCCATCCAGTCCATACAACACAGATCGTGGTCCCTGAACTGCCAGTTCAATTCATTGCACCAAGGTTCCTCACAGCCCGTTGCTTCGGTTGGATTTTCTGTTTGCCTCTGGTTAGATTTTTGCAGGGCTGTTTGCTGTGTGCAGCGCTGCGCTATAGATGGCACTGCAGGATGGAAATTGCAGATCCCTTCACCCTGTAATAACAACCCTGGGCTGCTATGGCTCCTGTAGCTTGTCCCGGCAGAGGAAGACAACCCCCAGACCACTACTTTCTGCAGATCTGCCTGCAAACCACAATCAATTTTTTACCTAGTTATTAATAACACCACCAACGTCACTCACAGAATTTACAGTGGGCAAAAGTGACAGGGAAGCTCTCTGCAAATTAACTGCTGCTTCTAAGAAAACACAGCGCTGCTCAAATTTGAGCACTGGCAAATTTGGCCATGATGTTGAAATGCAGGAACATTTTGCATTTCAAAGGGAGCAAGCAGCTGATTTCTCAGTACATTTCTCAGTGCAAGAGCAGTCTGTAAAAAGACTCTGCTCATGCTGGAGTTCTGCTGCTATAAATGAAAGCATGCACCTTCTCAGTGTCCCATCAGTATTTATAAGGACACTAGAATCTATCCATTTGCAGCAAATTTTGTCCAGTTTTTGTTCCCTTTGTACCAGTTCCCTGGAGTTCTGGGACTAGAAGTAAGAAAAGAAGCACAATCCAACTCAGTTCTGCACTAGGAGATGCGATGCTGGCAAGAATGGGGCTACCACCAAAGAGATCATGGGACGTGGAGAATGTAATACACAATTACAGCAAGATGCTTTTGAAAAATCCCTCCAGGTATTCAGCTGCATCTGTCGATGCTTAAACACCTTCAGAAATCTGGCCACAAGCCCACTGCTCAAGATGTTAAAAAAAAACATCAGAGAAGAGTAAAAGGTGTAAGAAAGACAAATCCCTTTTGCAATTGGCAAGATGAGAAGAAAACCCCAGCTTTTTCAATGTTTGGGGTGAAGAAAACGTCAAACAATAAATGCCATGACAGCTGTCCTTCACTTCCTCTGGAAAAGGGAGGTTAGGCACCATCAGATTTTTTGCTTTACCATCAACAAATGGCCCAACAAAGAGCATCCCTCCACCTGCTCTGTCCTGGGGCTGGATGGATGAACTGGTGTAGCCCTCTCTGACAAGGAGATATGCAGCACTTTTCACTTACAGGATTTTAATGTGATCTTACACATCAAGAGGATTCAAATGACAAGAATGAATGGCAGTAGCCAACCTCATGGCTTGATATTCTGATGAAATGATGCCCTGGTACATCTATCACACTGTTCTGCTGTCAGGAGAACTCCCAACTCTGGAAGATGAGTGTGTTTTTCTTCTACTGTGTTAAAAAAAAAAGAAAAAAGCAAAGAGGGAAGAAGAAAGCATCTGTCCTCAAGCCTAACTACTACATAAATGTTACTTTGAGATAAGACACAGCCAGATACACAGGATCTATGGTTCAGCTCCAAACAGGGAGGGCACGACTGCACCCGGCTCCATCAGAAGGCACGTGCGTGGGGTGAAGCCTGCACTGGGTACAAGCACAGACCTGGGACTTTGCAGAGCACAGCAGGTGAGACAAGCTGAAAGGCTGAGGAGAAATTCATTTCTTGCCAGCAGCATATGTAGACTTCTCGTGCCAGTCCCTTGGAGAAGCAGACGTGGACGTGAGAGGGAGCAAGGTGTAAGTCTGAGAGTGCAGAGAAGCACCACAGTGAGGATATTTGCTAAGCATGGAGCTGGAGAGATGCAGGGATGCAGATGCTGATGTTGCCCAGGCAACACTAACTTTTGTAAGGTGCCCCTTTGTCTCTCCTGATTTTTAAGTGCAGAGTATCCCTCAAAAATGCAGATTCTCCAAGCGGTAAATAAGACTTCTTATCTCCTAGTGCTCTTTCCACCTGTCTTTCCTGAGGTTGTTACCAGCAGCACTGCTTGTGGTTAGGAAATGCAGGAAATTAAGAGCAGATCCACAACTGTGGCTTGCGCAGGGAAGGAGAGGAGATCTCTGGAGAGAAGCACAGATCAGATGTGGTGCCTGAGGCAGCAGGTGCAGGACACCCATAGCTGCATTGTCCACCCCACTGAGCAAACACAGCGACTGTGGAATTAGCAGGATTTGGGGGAAGGACGAGCCTCTACAAAAGCCTTGAGTTTATCCTGTGTAAAGCCCTCATTCCATCTTTCAGAGCCCTGATAAAGTTGTGTATCATGTTGCTGCTATTGCTCTGCGCTGACAGACAGGCTTTGTACCCAGAATGTAAGGTTTAGAGCCCCACTTTCCACAGCCTACATTTGTGTGCAATAACCAGCATTTGCCAGCTCCAGACTGCTTAGAAACTTCAGGGTTGATGTCTCCCAGGAAGCACTGGGGACAGTCAGTGTTTTCCCACCATGCTTCCTTTCCCAGGATGTAGCACCATGGTTTGCACTAATTATGAGACACTGATCCTATTATTATGGAGCAAAATTACCAAGTGCTGGAAAGAGCACAACAAAAACCAGCAGAGTGTTAAACTTGAAATGAGGTGGAAGTAATATCTGCTGCTTACAGAAGTCCCAGATTTGCTAATTGGACATTTCTGGGGTCAGTAAGGTGGAGTGGGGAAAGGAAGACATTGTGAAAGGGATGAAATTACCCTTCCTGGTGAAAAAGTAGACAGGAGATCTATGGCATAAATAAATTTTCTGCACCCCTCAGCCATAGAATGGGACTCAAATGTGGCAAGAGAAGGATCACAGCAAACAAGAAACCTCTTCTCATTGTGGAGGTGGCACGGGAAGAAGTGGGGCAGCTAGGGACATGTATTGACAGTTGAAGGAGTGGGGAAGGAGGACTACAGAGCAAAGGCAAGAGCTGTGCTGCCTTGTGTAAAGCCTCAGAATGTTATCTTCATCCCAGCCCAGGGGCTGCCATGGTCCCCACAAGTCCAGCAGCCCCTGCAGGCAACATGACCTGCCCCGAGTGTGAGGCAGATCAGGCAGCAGCCAACTTGTTTTCATTATTATTTAGCATTATGGTCGCCCTATTTTGCTGCCTTCCCTTTGATGCAATGAGCCTGTGGGGAATAAAGCTCAGTGGGAGATTGCTTACGTGGTTTCTAATCCATTAGGGTTTTTTTACTGGCTGTTTCCTCAATGAAAAAAGAAAAAAGAAAAAAAAAGAAAAAGAAAAAGAAGAAATTCAAGGAAAAGTAGTTCAAGGTGTGAAGAACTCATATGGTAGGAAATACATAAAATGTTATTGGCTCTGTCCCCCTTGGCTCCAGCCTCAATCATCTCACCATGATGCACATTTATCCTTCTATTATTACAAATAATGACAGGGAAATTTTAGCTACTCCTATGCAAAAGGCTACCCTGCTCCTGTTCCTTCCCCAGTAAGAACTATCCTGGCTTGAGCTCACATCGCTTGGCATCTGATTTCAGCCTAGCAGGGTGTTTCAATACCAATAAACATCTTGTTTTCATGTGTAGAGCTGTTTCAGCTACATTCTTTCCCATCTTTTGTGAGCATCCAAGGCTCCGTGTAAAACTTTTTATTGATCACATAAATAGCAGCTCTGCTTCCCTACAGGCCTTGGCTTCACAAAGTGTTTTGATAACTGCAGAATGAAAGGTTCAATAGAAAACTAATTCCCTTGGCTTCCTAGAACCGTGAACCCAGGGCTGCTGCTTTCTCCTTTCCTTGGCAAAGCTTGGTCCAGGGAGGAGAGCAGGGGAGCAGCGACATGAATTTTTGTCTTGTCCCAGATATGCTTAAGGTGGTTTATATAGGAGCACACAGCTAGTCTGCAGCAAAGGCAAAAGCAAAGCCTCTGCACAAGGAGCTGAGAGGCAATCATTAAAGATTTAATTGGTCTGAAAGCTTCCTCAAATACTAAGGGGAGATCTAAACCACACAACTTTGAGCAGGAAGCCTCCCAAGCTGGAAAGCATGGGTGGCTTTGCTGCTGCTGATGCCAGTATTTGTGTGGTGAGCAGTCATTTGCACTGCTGTTGTGCTAAGAAGTTCTCCAGGGAAGGCAAACCCTGGCCCCACCAGTGAGAACCAGCTCCCCTCATCCCTGGAGGAGCAGTCTTGATCTGCCATGTCTCATGAGCATGGACTGAGAGCTCTTCCTGCAGCTGCATTTCTCCAAGGCACTGCTGAGACACGACAAAGGACTGTTGTGAAATCCATGGCCTGAAATCCAGACAAGATCCTTCCCGTCCGTGTCCTGGCACCAGACCCCTTGCACCATCACCTTTTATGCAAATGAACAAAAGCAAACACAAAACCCCTTCAACTGCAGCCACGCCGAGCTTGCGGGGAAGAAGATTAATGGGAACTACCAGGGAGCCTCATCAGTCCTTGTTCAGGAATCAGAAATCCCAATCGAAACCTGCCGTGACTCAGAGCTATGTGCTGGCACAAATTCGACCTCGTTTGGATAACAAAGGGCAGATCCTGTTCTGAGCTGTGTTATAAAATCTTTCTGACTGTGTGTTTATCACAGCAGGCAAAAAGTGCACTAGCCACTTTGCTGACCTTGCTGCTTGCAGATGGCTGTGCGTGACAGCCCTGGAGCTGACAGGGCCGTGGTGGTGGCTTTTGGATGAGACACGATAGCAAGAGGCAATGCCTGAACCCCTCTGCAGCTGGAAGGCTGACTGGCCTGGTGCTGAGCCACCAACAGCCGAAGAGCTGCAACTGCTTGGGACCCACATGCCTTAGGAGAAGGGAAGATTTGAGGCATCTCTGCTCAGCTCCTGGGGCCAAAGAATGGACTCGTCTCTATTTCTTGAGGTCCTACCAGCTCCTCTGTGAGGACTGAACTATTAAACTTTCCATGGAGAAAAAGACACAGAAGAATTGACAGGCTGGAATTTGGTGGCCAAGCCAAAATCCAACACCTGTTTCACCCCAAGCACCTGATCCTGAGTGCCCAGACAACTGCTTTCTAAAGCCTTCCCTACAGGAGGTCACGACAGTGGGTTACAGATTTGTTTTGTTCTGAACTGGTAATTTTGGAGGTTTTAAGTAGTTTCTCTCATGAGGAAAATCCACCTGCAAACAAGGTGTAGCCTGTTTCCACACCAATGTTTTCCCTTCTCTGCTTCTCATACAACTTTATTTGCAGGCTGGTGATAATGGCAACTCCACAGCTATTGATTTTTTTTTTTTTTAAAACATATACAACTTTGAAACACTGTAGATATTGCCTGGACTTTGGAACGAGATAAGAAGAGATAATCACATTTATAGCCTCTCCAGCCCTTTAATTAATCTGGACCACAAACTCTAGCTGCAGTCCTAGAATAGACTGACAACATCTCCTGAATATTCTCATTTTCTACAGAAATGTGTAGATACTCGAGGTAAATCAGCACCCCACTGGGATCTAAGTCCTGACAAAATATTTTTATAGCTGACAGGAGAATTGACGTGGCCCTGCTTCTTTGAGACCGACTGCTGCACAGCTCTGTGGAATGGGCTGGAAAACAGAAATATTGGCTTTACTTCTGCTCAAATAGCTAACACTCTCCCTTTCTCAGTACAACCTTAAGATGGAGCAAAACAGTTAAGCTGTAAGAATGTACCGCAGAGGGAGTGTAATAGAAATGAGGAAATGAGAGGGTTATGGTCCAGCTTCCCAGTGACCTGATTTAAGGCAAAATCTTTTCTACTGGAAGAGCTCATCCCTGCGCATTGGTCCTGAGGTTTGCACAAGACTCTGGGGCCCCAAATCCCCCCATCATCTCCTGAAGGTGGTGCAGGGAGGGCGAGGGGGTCGAGCTGGGCCAGTGCCCTGAGCTGTGGTCCACAGAGCCCACTGTGGCCTTCCTCCTCATCCTGAGCTCCAGTGAAATCAATGGGATTAAATGAGCACAAATGAGACAGGAGCTGGCTCCTTCGCTGCTGTGGTAAGTCAGCGTGGAAGCTGCCCTCGATACATCTATCTAAAGCTCTGTATTGAATCTCATCTGACAGCTCCAATAATGATAATAGATATGGCCAAAGCTGCTTTGTATTTTCTTTGGAGGAGGCCAGGTTCTCCCTCCCCGCTCGCAGACAGGCTAACCTCCTCTCCTCTCTCAGGCATTTGGAGAGGTCGATAAGCAAATGACACTCCTGCTGCTGCCAAAGCCCAAAGGGATGATGCAGGATGACCTAGGTACGCCGCAGAGATAACCCAAGTTCTCACTGGGTATTTTATCCAGGAATCCCTCTGGGCTCAGAGCCTCACTAGCACTCAGGAACATCCCAGCCTTCACCTTTAAGCTCAGCTGAAACTTCCCTGGCTTAATGTAACAGAAGAAATGAGGATGCCACAAGTACATCCCATGAAGCTATTCTCCAGGAGGAGGCTGCTGCTGCAGCTCCAGCCAGCTCCCAGCCCATGGAACCAAGGACAGGGTGTGGGTATGGTGAGGGCATGGCTATGTTTGAACAGGCAAAGCCAGGCTAAGCTAACCCAAAGCTCAGTAACATAAAGTGAAGCCAAATCAACGTGAAAGGCCTTGAGAAAAAAAAAAATCCTACAGGAAAGTTAAAGTAGCTGGACTTCCTTCTGGCATTATTCATGCACACATGCTGAAAATCACTCCCGACACTTGGCCCCTGCAGCCAGCCATGCCAAGTTAACCATGCCTGAGCACCACGGGCCCAGCAGTGGGGTTTAGCAAGGCTCAGGTTTTACCCCACCTCACATCCCTGTCTGAGCTCATCTCTGCTGGGGCCATGTTGCTAAACAAGCTGGGTCAGGTAGCAATAGAGTAGCTCAGGGGTGTTTATGAAATCAAGGGAGATGAACCCTAAAGGAGAGGGCATCCCATGTGCTTGGGGAGCTAAGTCAGCAGGGAATAAATTGTCTGCCTGCAAGAAGTGATGCTTCAGGGAGGCATAAAGCAGGGAAGCATCCAGGGCACGCGTTGGTGTCCCTGCACGAGATCCTGGCACGTTCTGTCTTCCCTGTGTTTATGCTGGTGACTGCGAGCTCTCCAGAGCATCATCAGGTTTTATGGCTTGTATGCGTTATTAGTGCTTCCCAAGTAAATAATGTCATATTTCACTGTTTATTGCTGGAAATGCACAGTAAAAGGCTAAAGCCTGAAATGTGCAGAAAATAATTTATATGGGAGGAATGAATTTCCCATCATGTCAAACCGCTGCCAGAATTTATCACAGTGCCCTTCAGTTTGGGTCTCTGTCCAACATTTTAAAGGTCTGCCTTTGTCATACATTTAGGTTCAGGGAAGCTGAAGGTTATTGGGAGGAGTGGGAATTGATGCTGGTATTGGAGTGAGAGAGAAAGAGGAAAGTGCACGATGAGGGCTTCAAAAGGTCCCTTCCTCAGTTAAAACAGAAAATCAACAGCATGGTGGCCACCAGGAACCATCCTGGTGAAGGGATGAAATGACAGAAGGTTCAGTGTCAGCTCCAAGTGCTGCTGAACTTCACATATTTTCTACAATTCCTCCTGAAATGCATAAATCAGCACAAAGATGGATGAGGGCCACAGGCTGAACTCTTTGTAATGATCGATATCTCTTAATAAGGGTCTGATCCTCACTCTTCACTCAGATACTAAACACCAGTAACTCAGGTGACAGATACAAGGATTTCTCAGGCATATAAAGATTACAGGATGAGGCCATGAAACTTCAGAAAAAGGTTTTGAAACCACTTTCTCTGCTGCTGCTGCTGCTTTTTCCTTGAGAAACCGCCACAAGCTGGGCAGGAACATTAACCTAAAGGACTAATTGTGTTTAAAAGCTACTATTTCTGTCCTTTCCATTTATATGTCTTGTCAGATTTGCACCTGAATTCCCCTCTGAGGCACCGGTACCACCCAGCCTGGAGCAGCCACTGGAGGTGGCAAAGGCACCACAGCTCTCCCACGAGAGCACGCTGAGCTATTTCCCAACGTACACTTTTCTCTAAAATAAAAGAGCAGCAGGAGCAGCCTACAAAGCTGAGGGCAGAGCAAGCATCCTTGCTGCGGAGATAAGATCTCTGCTCCTCGAAGCAGACTTGGGGTTTTGGTGCTGGAGATGCCCTGATGAGCCAAGCTGAGCATTCCTGCGTACAGCCAAGGTGGCTCCTGCCCAGGAGAGCGAGCTGGGATGGAGAGGGCAAAAGCCAGAGGAACACAAAATTGTGTACAAGGGCAGAAGACTGAAGAATGAAGAAAAAAAATCCTTTTGTTCAGAGAAACTAGACGGGCCCCCTCCTCTCCCCTGTTTCTGTTAGGGATTTCGAGGGCCAGTGACTTGGACACCATCACACAGACAAGTCACTGGTTAAATATTCAACGTGAGCAACTCAAACAGATGGAAATGTTTTCACACACCAATGTGAGGTCAGAACTTATGAAAGCCTAAAGGACTTACTCACTTGAGCTCCTGAGTTCAGATAAGCCAGTTCTAGGGACTCTTTCACCCGGCTCTATGCTACTGGGTATTTAATACTCATTTGACCTCTCTGACTCAACTCCAAACTGCAACAGAAACAGCACGACTTCTTTCTTTCCTCTTTTTTTCTTCTACAGTGTAACTGTCTCAACACAAATGCATACTATAAAAGGACTTACCACAGAGTGATTCAGGCAACAGCCTGTATAACTGAGATGACCTAAGTGCCTACGTATTTTGCTCATGTAAGATGATTTTAGGGACTGGTTCTCAAAATAATCTCATTTACTTTTAACAAAAA
>VWZY01012000.1:378792-444728 GCA_013399075.1 Chloroceryle aenea | reverse complement strand
AAAAAAAAAAAAAAGACTAACTTAAAGCTGAAACTTTGGCCCCTGAGGAAATCCTATTTAGAAAACAGAAGAGGAAACCAGTGTATCAGGATGCACTGACATGTGGTATGAAGATAACCTAAGAGATAATCCTTCTCTAGTACTACAGGTAGCTGGGAGCAGATCAGGTATCTGACCAGAGGGAGTGGGGATGAGGGAGCAGCAATTTGGAAACACTCCCTTTCGGGTGAAATGTGTTAAAAACCCCAACCATCTTTGTTACCATGTACAGCCCTTTCCATGAGCCTTCATATGACATCCCTGACTCCACCTGCTTTTGCACATCTTCACTGTGAGAGGCTGCCTCACCTGGCCCAGGCTACCAAAGAGCAATGAAGAAAACACCCCCACCCCCCCAGTCAGCAGATGTGGAGGCAAGCAAACTGTGGTCTCAAAGCATGCTGAGAAAGGATTCTCACTGCTTTCATTACAAACACTGGAGTCTCATGATCCTTACTATCTAGCCTAACAACCACCTCAGTGGAGCTGAACCTGCGGTCCAGTGAGAGCAGGTCACCCCGCAGAGAGCTGCAGCGGTGGCAGGGACACGGACCGAAGACATTACGTTATTCCTGCTTTCGGCACCATCTCGGGCAGTGCTTTGCATAACAAAATCCTGACACTCCGGATGAACGATTTGATTTGTCACCCTTTAAAAGATCCATCTTTCTGAATGAGTCAACTGCCCTGACTTCACTAGCCTGTGACCAATGCAGAAGTTTGCTCGAGCAATGACGCGTGCAGACGCTTCTTGGAATAACTTGCACCAAAATTATGGTGCAACGACACGGTGCTCACAGGCAGCTGCCCCACCAAGGCATCCTCCCTAAAATACCCAGGAAAGAACATGATCTTACACCTTGTATCAGAAATATAGTTTGCATTTGTCCAGGATTGTTGCTGCTGCTGCTTCCTTATGGGATGTAACCTTGTCTTTCATTCCATCACGGGTAAAAAGTCATGTGCAGAGCTAGCAGGATGCTTTATTTGTTCTTAACTCATTTTATAAGGTTAAAGTGAGAGAACCTCAAGCAGACATTTGTATTGGATTGGGCTCCGAGTTAATTAGCTATCCAGATATCATAGAGAATTAGTAGCTGTCATTTCTTAGAAGGAAAAGGAATATAATGATATAAAGATTATGAAGGAAGATTGGTCGGTATCAGGGATATTACTTTAACTGGAAAAAAACCTTCAGAAAAATGTCCTAGTTTCTGTGTAGTTCCAAAGCTCAGTATATGGAACAAAACATCCAGGGGAATTAATTACTTTTTTTTTTGTTGAGTGTTTTTTTTTTGTGAGCTTTTTAAATCCCAAGGAAATCTACGTGCAGGTGGGTATCAGTCATCTATACACAGAACTACATAAAGTATCATTAGAGACCCCTCCAAATACATTGATTTTTTATCCAGCAGCAGTGTATCAATATTTTAACCGCTGACAACAAAATATAGCCTTCATTATGAAGTATTTTCCTGTGGGTAACTAAACCACAGTGTATCAGGGAAAATAAATAGTTGCCTCCCCACATCTTCTGCTGATGCAGAAAGTGTAAGGGAGAAGAGCATTGGTAAATTTAATGTATTGCTCCCTCCTCCCACCAGTAGCTCTCTTATCTAGCCCCATTTGACACTGTCTGAGCTTTTTCTCTTTCTTTTAACCCCATGATGAGAAGACTCCTGAGCTTTTCAGGCCAGACTATGCTCGTTTCCAGCCTAGCATTTATTTGTGTCTGGGTTATACCCATTTGTCTCTGTGCCAACATCATAATTTGATTAAATAGCTCTTCTACCTGGCATTTATCTCACAGCAACCTCCTTCCAGCCCAGCTATCATTTAGCTAGACTAAACAAACAAAGATTTTGGCCCTCCAAGGATGTAAGAAGTGCCACCGATATGCTGGACCCCCCTAACTGGGTCTCAGTGAGCCAGCACTGGGCTGCTTCAAGTCAAATGCAGAAATGAGCTCCCAGTCCAGAGATCTTAGAGCCAGAATGTACAATGGCATACCCTGAACTACAAAATCAATGTGGTTTTTTTTTCTTCCTCACCTCCTACCCAATTCATGTATTCCAAGAATCCTTTTTAATGTAGCTGTTTAGGCAGCTGGGTGTAAAGACTGTTCCTCCAAGTCTCCTGGCAGACAACTGGTGGTAATATTGGCACCACTGACTTAAAAAGGTTAGTCACAGCCTACACAGGAAGCCCTGAGATCTTCCACTGATTTCTTTCATTATTTTGTCCTCTTGAAAAAGAGTTATAAGCTTATTTTTGGGCTTAGTTATAAGCTTATTTTTGTTTATACTTCCACTTACATTAAACTGAAGGAATGCATTTTGTTCAGTCCAAGGTAATTTTACTCCTAAGTGCTCTTCTGGAATATATTAAATTACCTATCAACACCAAAGCTAAACCAGTTCCTCTGCTTGCCAGTTTGGTGTTTCTCCAGGGCAGAAATCTGCCATCTTCCATACAGAGATTATCTGAGCTCTGCACGATTAGCGGCACGTTTCACGATCTGTATCTGGGAATCTAAAATAAAGTCCCCAAAGTATCTCAGGAGAATCTCTTTCATGATTGCACTCAGAAGTGAGGTAGACCTAAAGATTCAGGCTTACCCAGCCTGGCCCTCCTTATTCCCATGCAGACCTTTTCATCATGAACAAAAAACGTTACCCACTGTGGCTTTTCTTTTTTTGCCAATAGCTCTTTCTCTTCTGAACTGCTCTTTCTTCTCCACACCTGTGCCTCAGTCATAATTGCTATTCTAGAGTGTTTTTTCTTACCCTACATCATTTGGTTTCACAGCTTGTGGAAGAAATACACGTTCTTCCATTTTACTGCCCAGCCCCGAGTCATTGTTACACAAGAAATCCCTCCTGCTCATCACACCTTGTTCACAACCTGGATTAGGAACACTCCTTTCATTACACTGCAAACAAACCCATGGTGTTATTTTGCTTCCCTGAAAGCCATTAATCCATTAATCTGAGCTACTTAGGGTCATTAAAAAGGGAAAGGCAGCTCAGTTTGGCTTTTTAAATCTCTCACCCTAAACCTGTGTCTGTCCTGGAAGCACGGTTGGCAACACAGGGGTTACCATACAGCACAGCAGCCTAAGTGATGATGATGAGCAATGCCTATCCACTGTGGACATTGTCACCCATGAGAGAGAGTAACAGGGTGTTCCCACAGGTATAATTACACCTTCATCTGGGCTTGCACCTTCTCACACCCTTGAGCAGAGTGTGCCTTTGCTCCAGATGCCAGGGGTTGTGGACTCACCAAAACCCGTGATGGAGTGCAGTGCACTTTGAAATGTCCAGGAGAAGCAGAGGGTGCTCCTAAGAGCCCATGGTGGCAAGGAATGAGATGCATCTAAAGGACTTGGATAGGGTGAAGGGATAATTGTGCTGGCTTGGTGTAAATCCATCCATGTGGGGAGAGCAGAGGCTGGGCCTGGCTGTATGGTTCTCCTTCCCATCATTTTTTGTGGGGTGGGACTCAGCCTTGGCTGAAGAGGATACCAAACAGCTGATGAGCCCTTCCCAGAGATGGAGGACAGGAGAAGTACTCCCTGGGCTCCTCTCTGAAGATACTCAAGTCACCTCTCCAACATGACCTCCCAGCTAGCTTGTTGTACCCCCCAGCAGTTTAGGGAGTACCACAGCCTAGAGTTGGAGATTCACAGTTGTAGTATAGGGCAAGTTAGGGGCAAACCCAGCTCTGACCTACACGAGTTGCAAAAATTGGTCATTTGTTCCTGGGTCATTGACCTTCCCCTGGCATAGATTAATCACATGAGGGCTGGGTTTTTTATGTTTATCTACCAGCTTTCTCAAGGGGATGGTAGGGTTTCATCTGTTTGTTTGAAGCCAATAGGCACAGTTCATTTGGCAGAGACCATGAGACCGCAATGAGAAACCAGCACTGAGACTTTGCATCTGTCTGTTTCTTTATAAGTTTTTCCAGAGACTATTTTTATCCTTAAGAGTGACCCTAACAGGACAAGGGCTGAAGCTTATTTTTACTGAGGATGGAGAGGCCTACAGCAATCCTGTTTCATGAAAAAAAATGAATTAATCCATTTCCCAACATGGTGAGTCAGCAACATTTGGTGCCCAGTAAATTCAGATTTCAAGGCTATGTCAAAATGTGGAAAGGGAAATCTTGGAAGAACAATCACTGCTGTGACAAGCTCCTGGGGGGGAAAGCACCTATTTAATCACATGCTCTTTTACTATCTCTGAATCAAACAAGGTAGGACCAGATGCAGGCTTATATAACTATGTCATGAACTTGCCTCTTCATGTCAAACTAAAGTAGACTGTTTATTACAAAATAATCTGCAACTGAGTTGTCTCAAGGTCAGAGCAAAAGTGAAGCAAAGGTGAAATGAGATACAAATGCTGCTGATACAAGTCAGATGATGACTCTCAGAATGTCTTGTAGCACAACGTGGACAGATCTACTTGCTAGTCAGCCCACCACCAGTCACAGCAACAGCCTCCAAGACAAGAGGCACTTGATGTGCCAAATATTTATGACACCTAGTTAGTTCCACCCAGTGTAGTCCGTAAAATCCCTTTTGAAGATGGCAGTTCTGACAACAGGAAGGGAATTGCTAATTTTACTTTGGAATGAAGCCCTCAAGATGTTGTAGTTCACATCCGTGCAAACCACAGCCTCGTGCCCTAACATTGTGGGAATCCATCTAGCCCAGGTTTCTCTATCATTGTAATCTTCTCTTAGCATATCCATACCTCTAGGATGCTATCACTTTTCTGTGCCACCCTTACCAGAGAACCATTATAAAAATCTGTGGTTTCCCTTTGCTTGTGTCTTTTTGCCAGCTGATGCAGGAGGGTGGGTGGAGTTTTTATTCATAAGCCACGAGCTGGTGTTTTGGAAATGGTGGCACTTCAACTGCTCACAGTTGTGGAACAACAGCATTTCTCTTGCAAAATGCCTGGTCACAAACCAAGAAAAAAGGCATTACAGGGAGAAAATTCCTGCCTTTGTTAGAAGCTGCTTTTGACCCACCACAAGCAGAAGCAGGCAGCTCGATCTTCACAACACAAAGAGAGGTATTTTAAGCAAAATCTAAAATTCTGCCAAATCTAATTCAGCTGCCACAAAAGATCTTGTCATACAATATAGGAATAACCTTTTCACTTCTCTTTCTCTTTTGTAAACCAACTCTGACACCCGCTTTGGGATTTACCTTTTCATTGTAACTTGGTTTTATTTACTTTGGTGTAGGAGCCCAGGAGCATTACTCAGTAAGAAGTCAGTTATTACTTACTATTACAACAGAAGAACTAGCTGAAATGCCTGTCAAAATATATATTAAAGAATTTGAGCCTTAGACAGTTCAGCCAGTCATTTATCTATCACATGAATTGTGTTTTTCAGATTAGCATACTTTGCTACCTTTGCCTTCCACTCCTCCTCCTTCACGACAGAAGGACAGCCCCTAAATCATACGATTGGACACAAAAGATTACACGCTGTGAAACGTTCCTACTCCTCACAGACCTGGGACAAACACTCCAAGACAGAACTCAAAGCCAACCAGAGAAGAACCAAAATGAACCTTCTTCCCTCCTTCTCCATGGAAACATGGGCCTTTTTGGTTGTTTTCATAGCCCTTCTGGTAGCGTGAGTAAAATACTCTTTATTGGTTCTTTGCTTGTGCCATTCTCCTGTTCTTGCCCTTGTTTATTTTCATGCAGCTAGGCTGGTGAAGAGCAAACAGGTAGGTAGGATTTCCAGCATCTAATGAGGCTCTGGGAAGTAGTACAGTTTAAAGACCATAAAGATCTTGCTCCCAGGTTCGGAATACTCCTGTGCACTGTTACAATCTTGCTGCTAAGCATCAAAACAATAATCAAATAATAATGGTGCCTCACGTTTGTTACCAGCAGGGTGCTGGCTTCTGTGAGGATCATGATCCATTAGGTTATTTCTCACTGCAACACAGTCTAAGGAAGGCTGTGTCTCCCTGACTGAGGTGGTCCTACTATGGAGACAAGCAGGCAGCAGATGACTCTACTGCATGACCTGCAAAGAAAGGTGGAGAACAGCAACAAGGATCCAGAACAAGATCATTCCCAGGATCAGGTCTTACTCCTCCTGACTTCTTCCACAGTTCCCAGGTCAGATGCTCCATGCACAGGCACCCGGACTGTGAGGGACACACACTTTGCAGAACTTTGATTTGCCATCCCATGCCTGACCCCCACAGAAACCAAGCCCAAAGCAAGGTCAGCTCCCTGCTCCTGGCTTTTCAGAGAAGCTCCAGCAGGCTGAAGCAGAACCCACTGCTTCAGAGGAGCTGTGCTAGTGAGAAACTGCTTTTGTCCTCTTTGCTGATGCCATTCTGTGCTGCAGCATAGCAGGGCTGGCCGAAAAACCCCTTCTGCTGGGACATGCAGCATCTCTGCTGGCAGCCCCTGCCAACAAGGGTAGACTGACAAACTTTGTAGCGTTGACAAGCCCTTAGGCAGAGACAGCATGTTGCTAGCCATAAACCTTAACGATTAATGTGGTGCACACGAGCACAATCCATTTGTCTGCCCTGGCAATGCTCCAACCACAGCAGTTCAGGAAGCTCTGAACTTTTAGCCCTGTTTTTCAAACCCTTCACTGTGATGTGGATCACTCAAAAGCCTATTTCAGATGGACTTGTAAAAAAAAAGAAAGAAAACAACCCCAAAAATCCCTCCTCATTTTTGACCCAAACCTTCATCTTTTAATAACTCTGTGGCCATCTGAGATTGATGATTAACAGACTCCCACCTTCTGCAGGCACTTGCAATTTTGTTGTGGCAAAAGGGACAAAGCCTAGATCTTTGTACTCTGATATCTGAGCTAAAATAGAAATTTCACTGCACAGGGAGGTTGTTCAGATGCTTCTTCTCCATCTCGGGCAATGCTGTCACAGTTCACACATGAAGGAATATCAGGCATTTCTGGTTCACATCCGTGGTAAGATGTAGTAATGATTATACTCTGGCTTTACACTGAATGGTCCCTCTCAGCCTGAAGAAAGCCATGTCATGTTTTAGTTCTAAGAGCATTAGACTCTGTTTTCCTGGCCATGTTTCAAATGGATTAAGCCCAGCCTACCCTTCCTATAGTGTCCCTGGGCTTTGTAACCAGCCCAGACTGGCATTTCCTGCTCCTCCTACAGCACCAGCTGTCCATAAATATTACAAATGAGAATCCACAAATATTTTATACCTAGTACTGAATTAACTTTTGACAGACAAGGTTAAACATTGACAAACTGAGCTCTGTAAAGCCTTTCTGCACCTGCAAACACCCTGTTCCCTGTTTTTTGCCTGCTCTTTTTGGACCATAAAATGAAGTCTGCTTTTGTGCTCTGGCAGAACCCGTGCTATAGGGGGGACTGGTCTCATTTGGGGTCCTCCAGATTTAGGCAAGTATTATTAATTGTAAAGAAATTCCCCTCCCCATAAATCTCAGCCTAGACTCTGGCTTTTCAGGAAAGCATCCCCAAGATGTTGGCTGAGCAGCTGCTGCCACGTGGTCCAAAGAGGATTTCTGATAACATCCCTCTGCCAAACCTTTGCAGTGTTACATCCCTTCTGCAACCAACTGCTCACTTGGGAAGCTGCAGCTACTAACTAAAAACAAATATTTTGAGGAACTCTTTCAACACAGCCAAAGACAAGCTTCAAAGGGCTGCAGCCCAGACCCTTGTTGAGAAACAGAAGGCCCCGAGGTAGAAGTAATAACTTTAGAGCTGCCAAAAAGGTTGCTTCAGAGGAAAGAAATCTGCAAAGCTGTCAATAAAATCTAAAAAGAAAACCATCAAGACAAGACTTCCTGATGCACCACTGAGCTAGCGCCAGGCTAAGGGGAGGGAGAACAATAAATGAAATTAAAGTGCAGCTTGACAAAAGCCCTGTTTTGGACATCACTTCTGGCACTGCTTTGATTTCTCTTCAATAAAAACATGCAAGCTTGGTGTTCCTTCTTCCAGCTCCCTTTTCTGCCTTTCCTTTGGTTGGCAATGGGCTCCTCTTTTGACTTTTGCTAAAGGCTTTAAGGTCCTGTTTCCACCAGAGTACCTACGCCTTCAGGAGACAGCTGCTTTTACATCAAAGAAGTGATCTCTCTGAAGCTCTGTGTGGCACCACTGAGCCTTACCACATTTATTAAGTAGTTTTTACAGGGCAGTTTTCTTTTGGGCCACTTTTTTCAGCTCCTGGGTCCTCTACTTAAGCTAAAGGGCTGTAGCTGCAGTCTCCAGGTTTAGGAGTGCTAAAATCATCACCACAGTGATGTAGCCCTTGCTTGTCTTTTCTGTCCCTCAGATATGGGACCTGGCCATTTGGTTTGTTCAAGAAGTTGGGTATTCCTGGGCCAAGACCTCTGCCTTTCTTTGGGACGTGCCTGGAATATCGCAAAGTAAGTGACTGAAGCCTTCCCAGCTCCAGAAATAGCCGCCTTTGCTCGTACAGCTGTAGCTAAACAGATACATGGTGATGATAAGTTATCTCCAAATGCCAAGCTCTGCTCCAACACACGGGTTGTGCAAAGGCCAGCACAGGATAAGGGTTCAGTAACAGACCACAGGGCCTTGTCAAATGTCACAGGGCATCTCCAAATAAGTAGTCGAGGGTGGCTGATTTACAGCTGCCCTTTGCCAGCATCCAGGCAAACATTCAGAAGCACAATGTACTTTTATGCTATCCTTCATGATGTTTCTGGAGAGAAGAACTCAGAAGGCAGCTCTGAGCATCAGTTTATGGACATTCCTCCTAACCCACCATCTCCAACATCGCCCTCCCTGTTCTATCCTCTCTGAGATAATTTTTAAATTGCTTTCCACAGGGTTTCTTGGAATTTGACAATGAATGTTTCGAGAAATATGGGAAAGTCTGGGGGTGAGTATGAAGCACTGATCTCTTAAGGTAAAACAAGTATCCCTACAAAGGGGAGAAAAAAAATAATCAGGAAAGCTCACTTATCTCTACCTGCAGCTCTGATGGTCCCAGCATGATGAAAATTTCACTAATTGGGTGCTCACGGTGTCCCAATGAAGTTAGGGCTGTGCTGCTGTCATTCTATACAGAAATCTGCTTTCACCTATACCATGAAAGCTGTTTTACAGCTGTTAACAAAAGGCCCTCACCTGCTCCTACCAAAATCAGTAGCAATGCTACTGTTTATTTAAGGGAGAACCTGGAACCGGGAGGTCGGGTTCCTCTGGTTTATCAACAGCAGAAGAATGTGAGCGACTCCCATTACTGAGGCAAGAGGCAGATCCAAAGTCCACCGACTTCCTTGTGCTGCTGGTCCTTACCTGCTGTGGTGGGAGCTGGTGTAGCTATCACTGATCTGCTCTGGACATCTCCTATCAGTGCTGTTATAACTTGCCTACAAACTTGCACATCCTCTATAATGCATTCACTGGTCCCTATAACAACTTGAAAAAAGTGAGTCCAGAAAAGATATTTCTACATAAATGGGGAAAGTGCATAAATCTGCTTAATCTACATCTGTTCCAGGAACACATTCAGAACAGGCAGCTTAAAAAGACAAAAACAAGGAATGAGTTTCATCTCCAAGGATATTTCAGTGCTGTCAGCCCAAGTCTCCAGACACCCAATTCAAGAGCCTGAAAGGGGTCGAACAAGTTTCCTTCTAATACAGTAATGTGTTTAAGTGCCTGGAAAAAACTCAGAGAGTCAAGGGAGAAAGTGATGACACTTGCTTCATTTAGTACCTGGTCCCTTGAGGGAATGAGCCCTGCTCATTTCCTAGTGAATTTGGAAGGTGTTTAGCCCCCTTTATCATTTACAAAATCAGATGGGAGATGGCCTGGGGGTTCTTTTCCATCTCTACTTTCTACATTTCTGTACTTAAGCATCTGTGGAACAGCAAGGCTGGTGATGGAGAGGCAATCATTTAACACATTTTATTTCATGAGCATCAGCCAAGCCTTGCACTCAACTACTTCGGGTTGTTTATCTCTCTCCTTTTCACCCCCCACCAGGATTTATGACGGCAGGCAACCTGTATTGGCTGTCATGGACCCTCAGATCATTAAATCTGTGCTGGTTAAAGAGTGTTACTCCACCTTTACCAACCGGAGGGTAAGAGCAGAAGCATCATGTTGTACCACAGAGTCCAGAAAACAAAGTACAGGAGGAGACAGGCATGCCAAGCATGTCCTACAGTTCCCATAGGGGACGAGTGACTGCGCTATAGGGATTACTGTAAATGGCCACTGTATGTCACTGTTCCCCTGCCTTACAGCCTGGGGACCGCATACCCAGGCTGGCAGAAGAAGCTTCTTTGCCTGCAGAGACAAATTTTGCTCTCACACCTATATATTTCTGGATGAATTTGAGTCTGTGTGAGCATGCAGGAATCTGTAAGGGTCCAGCCAGCCCATGTGCCACCAGCTGGGCTGCAGGCTCTGGGCAGCATGCTTAGGTGGGGGCAAACACAGAGGGGTGTTGGGCTTGTTGGGTTACTTGTTCTGGGTATGGAAATGGCATCTCACAGCTGGTCTGCTGCAGGGATGGGGATTATTTATGTGTGCGTGTCTTGAGAGAGGCTGCTTCTGAGACCTTAGCCTGCTGCCAGTAATAATGCCCCTGAAAGAGCCCGGACAGGGACATGCATGCTAGGTTTCCATCCTTGCAAGGAATCTGCTATCTTTTCTGGGCTTAACACCTTGCCTTTTTCCACTCTAGCGTGTAGATCTAGCAGGGGTACTGAACAACGCTGTCTCATTAGCTGAAGACGAACAGTGGAAAAGGATTCGTACTGTACTCTCCCCAACCTTCACCAGTGGGAAACTAAAGGAGGTAAAACACAGAAGAACAGGTACAAACTAAATCAGAAAGTCAGCAGATAGTGTTTTCAGGCTGGGATTGTCACAGGGGTCCGATTTCAGAGCCTGGCAAGTAAGCTGGCCTGTTTAATTTATGCCTAATTTAAAACCAAAAGAAGGCTTAAAATAGAAGTTTAGCAGAAAGATCTTATTTGTAAATATTCATGAAACTCCCTGTAGTCTTCATAAGCCTGTCTTAGAGAAGTAAAATGTACTATACTTAAGTGACCATATCTGGTTTGTGTTACAGATGTTCCCGATAATAAAGCACTATGGGGAAGTTTTGGTGAAAAATGTTCAAAAGCAAGTGGAAAAGGACAACACTATATCTGTAAAGGAGTAAGTAGCTTCTAGGAGCAGCAGGCTAAGCAGCAAACCTTGTTAGCAAGTGCTGCTGTTCATTCGTTACTGGCAACACAGATTGCTCACTGGGTAAACCAGACCTCTGAAATGAGGAATGCAGCTGGGTGAAAGCCTGGCTAGAAATCTGAAAGGGAAAATTGAAACTGGGATGTTAGTGAAACTTCCTAGAGGCAGAGACCCAGAAAGAAGTCTTTTAATAGGAATTAGATGGGGAGAAACGTTCTCCAGCACAGCTTTGTGAATCCAGAGATCTAAGATAACTCCAAATCCATCAGGAAACCCTAGTTTTCTCTGCATGTATATACTCAGGATCTCTGTGCACCACCTTCTTTTACTGCAGGACACTGGGGTTGATGGCTGCCCCACCCTCAGCACTGTGGGGCCGCTCATCCATCACTTGCCCCATTGCTGGGACGACTGGGAAGGGAGGCTGTAGTTTTGCCTCATCCTCATCTGTGCCTTCTGGAACAAAACCTGTTCAGTTTCAAAGCACAGATGCAGAAGGGGCAGCTGCTCACCAGCAGAGTCGCACCCCAGCAAAGCTCTCCCCTACCAAGGGAAGGGCTTGGACAGTTTGTAGTGTTATAGAACTGTACTGGGTTGAACAAGACTATTCTCATGACATGTTCAAAGCAAGATGTGTTACCACTCCTCCCCAAGCAGCTAACATTCTCAAGAGCCCCATGCTGTCCTTCACTAACCTGTTCCTGGAGCTACATCTGTTCTAAAATCCTCAGGAAAGCCGACTCATTTCAAAACCCACGTAGGCTTGAAAACAAAGCTCTCAAAGTCTATCCCTTTCACTACAAGTGCTTTTCAGTTACCATATACCAAGTTTCCTTTTTAAAACCAAAGCAGGAGGTCTTCTGAGAATTTATATTTGAATATCATATAGGCATTAGGAAAAAAATACATTCACTTGGTCCAAATATTTAACCACAGTCTATCTTTTCCATCTTTCCTCAGCATCTTTGGGAGCTACAGCATGGATGTCGTCACCAGCACTTCCTTTGGTGTGAACATTGACTCCATGAACAACCCCAAAGACCCCTTTGTCAGAGAGATGCAGAAGCTGGTCAAATTTGACTTTTTTGACCCAATCTTTATCTTGACATGTAAGTGACTTCTTTGTTGAAAGCTTCATTCAGGTGTCACAGGGCTATTGAAGTGTGACTTTAGGAAGCATATCAGAGTCTGGTCCACCTTATACATTAACCAGTCAACAATTACTTAGATAACTTCACTAGATAGGATGGAAGTCCTAATGGCTCTTGTCTCATGGTTTCCTCACTGATAGCTTCATGCTACAGCTCTGGGAAGAAGAAGGGTAAAAACTTCCTCCACCTTTGGCATCCACAATGCAAGAAATACATGAACACCCCAGCCAACATCCAAATAAGTGCTGAGAAATGATTTGAGGGCCTGTTCAGCTGTGAGGCTTGAGGGGAGTGGTGTTACCTGAAATGTATCTTCTGGAAAAGAGTGCTGAGTGGGGACTGTAATAAGATGCATTTTCCTAGCAGTGCAGTAACTTAGCAGTGATGGACCTTAAATCACTTGCAACTTTAAATCGAGATTAGATACTTCACTAAAAGATGGTGAAAGGTGTGATCTGTGCATAGAGGACGTTCTGATGCTGTAGATCTTATGAATCTGTACAGAAGCTCAAGATCCAGTCCTCTGCTACAAAGGAAATGCTCTTAAGGGGGCTTGGAAAGGTTTGTATGAGCACAGCATGGCCATGAATAGCTCAGCCTGAAAATAAAGAATTTTGAATTTGCAGAATTTCTCTTCTGAGCCATTCCTTCTGCAGTGCTGTACAATGTAGAGAAGTAACCTGTCCCTAGAAAACAAAGGTGGCGTACTCTTGGGTCATCTCGTAAAGCAATGAATATACCCAGTGCAGTTGTGCCCATTGGACAAACCTGGGAGAGGGTTGCATCAAGATAATCTATCCCAAGGGAAGAAGAAAGAGGAGAAAAGGCAAAGTCCAGGCTTTTCCCAGGCAGAGAAAGGAAGTAATTTCTCGATAGCATCATTACTTCCTCAGTAACATCCTTGGCTATCTTATAGGAGGTGGAGCTCATTCTCAGTGTGTGATTTTATTCTCAATTTGTTTTTCAGTTGTGTTCCCATTTGTTACTCCTCTTCTGGCCAAGATGAACATAAGCTTCTTCCCAAGAAGTGCTGTAGATTTCTTCATGAGATCCATCACCAAAATTAAGAAGGATCGTGAAAAGGAGACTCACAAGGTAAAGCAAGCGTGAATTTGCTAGCAGTTGTGACAGAAAATACACTGAAGTGAAATATAATTAGAGTGATGATATCACAGATGAAGCCAAAGTACAATGACTCAACAAAACCCTGAATCCATTTAAATGTAAACACTTGATTTTAATACTGTCAGAAAAGCCTCACCTGACCAGTCCTGGCAGAGAAGCAAGTGGACTTTGTGCATCCATGAGCTGAAGCTAAATCCAGAAAAAAGGCTCAGTAGAATTGGACTAAGCTTGGGTTTGCAGAACTTGTAATAATTCAAACTAAGAGACTCCCTGAAGAAGATTAGGCAGAGGATGAGAAAGAGAGCAGAGTAAGCAGCACAAGAGCAGCAAAACCTCCTTTCAGGATTGTACCTTCCCTTCTCAGTTTTTAAAAATTGAAGCTGCTTCCTGGCAAAATTCTCCCTTTTAGAGTTTGTATCCCTTTCCCAAGATTGATTCCAGACCTCCCTTTCCCACCCAACAGCTGCATGAAAAGGACAGATAGGTTTCCAAAATAAAAAGCGAGTGTTTTGTTTTTCAATAAGGAAGTCAAGTGCATTTTTGAAGACACTGTCAGCTTAAAAACTGTGCCTGCTTATCTGAGCCTCCAAGGGCCCTATCACCAAAGAAACTCTCCTACTTTTCTTGTCAGGGCAGAGTAGATTTTCTGCAGCTGATGATTGAATCCCAGAACTCAACCAGTCATGGGAGCAATGAAGCAAATCACTCATATAAAGGTAACAACATCCAAATACCCATCATGGGGACAGGGGCTGTGGGATTGAGTGGAATATGGGGAGCTGCTTCCCGAGGAAAGACTTGGTGGGTCACCACCATTTCCACTGACCAGTTCCAGGCAGAAATCTCTTGTCCCTTGTTGCCAGCATCAGGATTATCCTCTACCAAATTACTTTCTCTGGACAGAGAGCAGAGTAGCTATAAATGTGATATCAGAAAACACCACAACAAAACTGCCTCAATGCCACCTGTTCCTTGCTGAGTCCATCAGCCAACCCCAGTTTTGCTCATCTCCCCATGGCCTCTCTCCTCACAGCCCTGACCGACGCCGAGGTCCTGTCGCAAGCCTTCATCTTTATATTTGCTGGGTACGAGCCCACCAGCAGCTCGCTTTGTTACCTGGCATATGAACTGGCCATGCATCCAGATGTGCAGCAAAAACTGCTGGAGGAAATCGACAGAGTTTTACCCAACAAGGTAAGGGGAGGTTGAGCGATGGTGAAGGACCTCTGACCTCCTTCTTCAGCCAAGACAATGAGGAGTATTTATCTCCTAAACACCCTCCCCCTGGAATCTTCTAAGAGACACACGCTGAGACAACTCATCCCTGTATCAGACCTTTCAGGCCACACCACTGCACAAACCCATTTGCCATACACCACACCCATGCTCAAGTGGATGTGGTTTTCCAGGCATTTCCTTTTTTCAGGGATGCAAAATGGAACCGATTACTCAACTTCTACCTTACATTTTGTTCTTCACTGAGTCATAGCTATGACAGCAGGGGTGAGGGACACTCTGATTTCAGCAGTCACTTTAGGACATCCAATCCTTATGCCAACATACCTGGTCACCTTTCTCCTGTTGTCCTGCAGGCTCCTCTCACATATGAAGCAATGATGCAGTTGGAATATCTTGACATGGCAGTGAACGAAACCCTTCGGCTCTTTCCCCTTGGAGGGCGGCTTGAGAGAGCCTGCAAGAGAGACGTAGAAATAAATGGAGTGACCATTCCCAAAGGAACTGTTGTTATGATCCCACCTTATACCCTGCACCGCAACCCTGAGTACTGGCCAAATCCGGAAGAGTTCAGACCAGAAAGGTACAAAAAAAACATAATGAAAAGGAAGAAATATCATGCTGCTTTTTCCTCGCATAGTAATTAAGTATTAATCTCTGATTAGCTTCCTGATGGTGTTCTTCCTATCTTTCTACAAACAATACCAACAAGAAATTGCAGGCTCATGGGACTGTCATTTTAAGATGAAAACGAGCTTCGTACTTACAGCAGGGTTTCAAACAACGTGATCTTATTGGCAGAACAGCACTGATACAGGGGTATCAGGGACAGGGTTTTTAGGCTTGCTGACAGGGTGGGTAGTTGGTATTTGCAACTGCCAGCCATCCTTCTGGGTAATCTTCATTGCTGAACCTCTCTCCTTCACACAGGCTCTGCTACCAAATATACCAGAGCTGATCCTTCCAGAGTTGCCTTCCCTCCTTGTTTTCAAGGAAGTGATAAATTTTCCACCCTTGATTATTTTTATCATCTGCATCTACCTCGATCCCAGCCAGGCTGAAGCCATTGGCTGCTCCTAACCAAGACGACTCCCGATTTCTCTCTCATCAAGTACAACAGATAGGAGCTGTCAGTCACTTCAAGAGAGCACGTTTGCCTAGATTTTTACCTTGCTTCCAAATTCCTCTAGAGTTAAAATCAAATGCTCAAGTGGGATCCCACCCAGTCCTGGACCAGGGCTCTGACGCAGCGCTCGATCACTGGGCTCACAAGTCTCTGTGGGGCATCAGCAAGAGAGATCTGGATACATGATAGATATATGAAGCTTTTTAGGTTTTTTGCTGCCTTCAATTCTTTTCCTCATCTATGTCATTATCCAGGTTCAGCAAGGAAAACAAAGAGGCCATAGACCCATATACATACCTGCCCTTTGGAGCTGGCCCCAGGAACTGCATCGGGATGCGGTTCGCTCTCCTGACTCTCAAAGTTGCCATCGCCATCCTATTGCAAAATTTCACCTTCCAGACCTGCAAAGAAACTCAGGTGAGCACACTATGATCTGAAACCTACATGCAAAGAGTCAGGTGCCTGGTTTCTCACCATGGGTGCTAACACCAGATGCTTTGCACTTTCAGACGTTACTAATCAAGTCATGTCCAAAATTGTGTCCAGCTTACATTCCCTTAATCTCTACATATTTAATTTGTCTATCTCCAAGTGTGTTTTCCCTCCTATTGTTGCAGGTGCCTCTCAAGTTGAGTTCCCAGGGACTCTTAAGACCGGAGAAACCGATTATTCTGAAGATAGTCCCTCGGACCAACACTGCACACGCAGAGGAATAACCCCAACTGCATCTGCAACAACTCTCCAGCATCTGATGAGTGCTGGGTTAACAAAGGGATCACACATCGCAGGAAATCTCTCCTGCACAGACAGACACGGAAGGGTGGCTCTAGTAAATTCTCGAAGCAATTACTACATATTTACTAATAAATATAGCTGTCAGAAATGTAATGTGGATCACTGGGCAGTGACAATACACAGTCCCCTTAATTTTGATTGCAGAAAACAAGAAATAAATCCAAATGAAAAGCTGATCATCCGCTTACTTCTAAGAGGACTTCTCCATCTGGAGAGAAGGAATTATTGTCGCATCCAAGAGAAACAAGGTGTGATGGAAATTCAGATCACCAGACCTTGCTGGGCGGGGACAGGTGACGTTCTTGGTCTATTGATGCTTGAAATTTCACGTGTTGTAATTAGAGATGACTGGTGTGAGACTACATCCTAGTTACCAAACCTCTCTGGTGCCATGTGTTAATTAAACTAAAGTGTGTGCAAATACTGTCATTAAAAACGTTTGAGAGCTGCTCTGTGTTGTGTATAGCGGCTGATCACTTCCTATTTAAAAACCGTATTCAGCCTCAACCCTTGAAATTATCCATGTACATTGCTTTCCACTTAAATTAATGAATCCCAGCCTTCATTTAATGCAATCAACCCCCCCGTTTAGTACAGTGTTTTATGAACACTATAACTCCCACCTCTTAGTTCGATTAAGAGGTTGCCTTCAGTTCAGCCCTGGCCAACCCTTCTCTGCTTTGGAGAGGCAGAGGATGGATGGCAGAGAGCAGCAGGACCAGCTCACAGGAGGTAGTGACAACACTGCAGGAGGGCCACAGCTCCTGGAAAAATTGTCTGGACACAGCTTGGAGCTGAGCCTTGCTTCCAGAGCCAGGGATGCGGTTTACACATAGCCCACTGTGGGATATCAGCCTTCTGTGAGCTGCTTTGGTCGTGAACTGCTCCAGAGCACTCTACAGCTTGGGGCCTATGGGCTGGTCCTGCCATCAGCATGATGCTTTGACCAAAGGACTTCTACCATCCCTGACCATGCAAGCAAGGAATATCAAAAAGCAGGTGGGAGGTTCTCCCAGATCTAATTTCACTCACCAGTTAATCCCAGTATATTGTGCTGGTCTACAACCCAAAAAGGATGCTACTAAAATGGGGAAGGTTTTTAGAAGATCTGCAAACTGAAGTCACCCCTTCACTTTCTCCCAGCATCCTTCACTCTAAGGCAATATTTGCTGAACTACGGCCTGTAATTTTCTCCCACGGCCACATGCTTTTCTCTTTAGCAGACAAAGCTACAACAGGACCAAACAATCCAAAATAGTACAAATTTATTCAAGAATTCACGACCATTCTTTAACAACACTGGCAGTTAAGGGGTTTGGGGGTGGTCAGCCAATGATGCAGTGGATTTCAGATCACTGGAAATCCCCCAGTCAGAGCTGTCTATTTTTCAGGAAATTGCAGCAACATTCACCAGGCTCTAATTCACGAGTAGGCAGCTTGTGCTGTCCCAAAAGGCAGATAAAACAATTATAGTGCTCCCTTCGGATTCCTCATCTGTGAAACATTGTTTGGGTTTTGCTATGTACACAGCGAGGCGCTGTTAGAAGTGCTGCCAATAAGGCCATTCCTCAGTTTAAACTGTTGCTCATCCCTTATCAGAGGTTAAAAACCATCAGTGGAGAAGCTGGGCTCCTCTTACTGCTGTAATGCTGCAGCAGCTCTGATGTGGAGAGTGCAACACTGCTGCATGGATAAACCAGTTAAAAATGCTTTTTTCCCCCTGGAGGAAAACAGTGCTAAGCAAAACTAACTCCACACTCAAGGAACGAGAAAGAAAGGGGAAAACATCGTGAAAGCAGCAGGTCTCTTACATGCCAAAGAGCTGCTTTGAACTAAGAAAAGTAATAGTGGAATCTCATGCACAAAAATGAAACACCTTTGCATGATGCTCAGAACCAGCAAGGGTTACTCCAGCCGTACCCCAAGACAGGCTGTCCCTGCCCAGCACGTGGCAGCTCCGGGAATGAAGTCATTAGCGTGACCGTACAGATCATTCTTCCAAATGTGAAAAATGTGACTAATTCTCCAGCTTCAGCCAATTATGACCTGCCAGAACTATCATAACAGCCCATAAATAATGTGTAACAAAATCACAGTAATGAGTCTTCTAGAAGAAAATTAGATACTCTGTGTCTTAACTCTGTAAAATTACTTCGCTTTTAAGGGCTGCCTCCGTCATTCCCAGTACTTTCCATTGCTTTGCTGGCCACCCCTCAGGAATGAATGTGACTTGGCCAGGAGTCTGCTGGTCCTGGTAGCTGTGCATGCATCAGATCTGTTTTCACTGGTTTGGCTGTTTCTCCTTTAAACCAGACATATCAGTGCTTAAGTCAACTTTCAGATGGTTTTGCTGATAAAACATATTTACTTTATCTAGACTTTTCTGATTCCTTTAGCTGTTTCAACACATTTGTGTCAGGCCTAGGATACTGTATTGTCCCAGGATAGCCATCTCTTTGTCAGAGGAAAGAGTTTCCAAAGACAGTAGAAGTTAGTTTTGGGGACAATTCTATTTCACTTCCTTCCCTAAATCCTTCCCTATATCCTCCTAATGATCAGGAAAAAAATAAGAAAATCAAGGTTACATCATCATAAAAGGAAGGAGAAAAAAAAAAAAAAGATTTTCTCAAAGGTTTTACAACCATGTTTCACCAGAGCAGATATTGTCAAATCACTGTCCAAGTGGAACAGACTTACCCCCTGGTAAAACACTAACATCACTCAGGAAGGCTTCCATAACTATGCAGAAATATATTCCTTTTAATACAGAAAGGCTTGCTGGGAAACTTCCAGAGGAGCTCTATACTCTGTGATATGAGAACTGTGATTGTGTTAGTCCTGGTGAAAGACAGAGATGGTTACAAGTGGGGAGATTTGTTTCTGTTTCTCAGTTAACTATAGCAGAATAACCATCAGTGTTACAGTAACTTGCCTAAATGATGTAATGCTTCCAGATGATTGTAACGATCAAATGGATTTTATGAAAAACAGGTTTCCTGCTTGCAGCAGAGGAATATTTCATGTGCTTCACCAAGTCAGTTATTAGGTGTTGCAATACTAGGCTGAACCCTGACAGATAGAAGAACGGGCTGACTATTACCAGACTAAGTGTCCCTAAAGTATTGAAGTCTTTTGCAATTCTGCCTTGCCTTTAAAGTGAAAAATGAAACATTTCCAGGCATATTTCACCCGACAGGAAGAATAGGCAGCATTGCTTCTTTTACCTTACTCTCTACTGAGGCCCAGTTTCTCTATTGATACCCTGGTATCAGAGGCCAGCGTGCAGAATTAGTTCAGTCGTCACAGTCCCTCCTTTCTCTCTCCATCTCCCTTTAGAGTAACAAGCCAGCACAGGGAATTACCAGGGTATGACAGGTAGCCTGGAAACCTGGAAAATCTGTAGCTGAATTTATGCACTAGCATCACCTTTGTCTGCTGTAATGGAGAGAATTAGGCCGATTGAATCGCTCTCCACACAGATATGGAATTTTGAAAACCCTTACTATTGCACAAATGTTGACAGGATATTTTATTTACTGCATCATTAAAGGTTAAAGAGACTCATTCTCCAGAGAATTCATTTTTTTTTCCAATCCTTAATATCAATTAAAGCTAATTTCAGCTCTACCCTAATGATTAGCATAAAATATGGAAAAAGCTCTAACTGAGCATTTCTGTTCATTGCTTCAATTCTCTTGTATTGTGAGGGCAATTTATAGGTTCTGGTGCAGCTTTATATCACCCATGACACAGGTAATTTTCCCCTCAGAGCTTTTTTTGTTACTGAACACTTGAAGAAGTTGCAAAGATGCACAAAATACCTTCGATCATCTGAATCACAGTTTTTATTTAACCACTTCATAGTTGATAATCAGGGATGTTCTCTATGGGCTTTCCTACATGGCTAGGTACAACATCTAGATACAAACGTGTTTTGTTGCATGGTTTGCAGCTTCCATATCATATATATAATGCAGAAGTGTACTTTGATACATTTGTGCAGCCAGAAGTTTGCCAATGGACTGGGGAGGACAATATCACTGTTCAAGGGAAAATAAAAAACCTTGCCTGCCACTTAGGAACTGAAGCCAGTCCAGTCCAGCTGGATGCATTTACCCATCTTTGTTTGGCAAAATACTCATTCTATCCACACACCACGGAGTGGCCAGAAAATAAGAGAGTTATAATCCATCCTTTGGACCATATGAAGGCTTTGTGCAGCCCAACTGAAAAGGTACACCACAGTTCCCCCATCCTGGGGCTGTACAGATGGTTTTGCTCTGAAACCATAGGTAAGAGGACTGGAAAATACTTTTGGAAGACAGACCACACAGATCAACCATCAGCATGGCGAGCAGAGTCTTGCACTAACTTGCCCCAAGCCTCTCTAACCTTTTCAGAACTTGTCTACTTGTATCCCAATTTTAGGGTATTTATTGTTAACAAACACTAATCTGGGATCGATCTGTATCCAAAGGTCACGGCAAAAGCCAGAGGGAAGGTGAGGAGCAATACAGATGATCCTAAGAAGGTCAGCTGCTGCCACTCAGGCTGCTCTCTGGTGGTAACCACACATCAATCAGCTCCCCAGCAGCCTTAGCAACATCCATGGAAGTAAGCAGATGTCTGATGTTCCCAATAATTATAACAGCTACCAATAGAAATAAGCAGGGTGCTGAAGTGGGAGACATGCATTTGCAGATTCCCCTTGCCAAGAAATGAAGTTTCCTATGCTGGCTGTTATGCTTGCATGTCCCACTACATATAGCTCTGGCCCAGGACTCCATCCTGAGCTATGTGCATCTTCTCAGACAGGTCACTGAACCCACCACTCTTGTTTTTCCTCATCTTTTCAAGACCTAAGGTGGCTTGCTGCTTCCCCTTCCCGATTTTTCATGTCTAGCTTTCAATGACTGGAATTCGTTGGCTGGGAGTAAGAGAAACAGCTCTCTTTAAGTGGAAGAGCTACCTAATAAAGTTTTAATGGAAGGTATTATTTCTGTTCTTTACATTACATTAAAAGCCAGTCAGGAAATGAAAACCCAGGAGGGTTAGGAGTGTTGGAAACACTCAGCAAGATAATCTTCAGGGAGTTCAGCGTCTAAATGTTAACCTAAGAAACAGAATGTGCAGCAAACACAGACAGCTTGTGCTCATTGCAGACTTAGCAAGCATGTGGAGATATCTCTGTATACACACACACACACGTGTGTGCATATGTACATGCACTAAGGGCAGATGGGCATCTCTCTTGACTTTGGAGAGACTCTGAAATGCCAGGTGTGATATCCACCTGGGGAGTGTCTGGGGTGAAAATCTAGTGCCTAGACCATGGCATGGTGCAGTTACCTGCTCTCTACCACCAAGGTATACAACTGCTCTTTGCCAGCAACATTTAAATACCAAAAAGACTGCTATCTTCAGGCTTCTTTGTGTAACTAAATAGAATTGATCAGTTCTGGTTTATTCACTGACCCACAACCTGAATTTAAGAAGCCTTCTCACCACCAGTTCCTAGCTGTTATTTTCTTACTGGACTAAACTTCTGTGTGACAGCAGCAAGAGCAGTCACAGAAATCTGTTTTCAGAAGGAAAAGGAAAACTGAGCACTTCTCAGCCTCCCCATGGGCAGGTAGTGACATTCAAGCACATCTCAGGAAAGACAATTAAAATGGGTCAAAAAGGTGCTATAAATTTTTGAAACATTAGCATCAGAGGTGGAAAAGTCAACCTTTTAAATTTGGATTGGCTGAGAGGGACCACGTTTATTTATTGATGCTTAAGATGTTTTTGTACCAGCTTAAAAGAGAAATATTTTTCTAAGATAGTCAGTCACATTTCCATCTTAGAATTACACTGTGAACAACACTGAGCACTACAAAGTGCTAACACTTCAAAATCTGCCCTCCAGGTAAAGTATCCAAGAACTTTCAGTCCTTGGATCTGGGCTGTTGCAGATCCCTCCCTTACACATGCATGCCCCTAACCTATGTTGTTAACCAACAGCTCTCAACACATCCAGGCAGTGCTTGGGTGCCAGCATTGTTCTCAGGTCCTCTTGCATGACCTGCCACAGACCTTGGGGCATCTGATGGGTGAACACTATCTAGGTGTTCCCAGATGGCTTTCACAGCTTCAGGTCTCAGCATTTATCAGCACTTAGGTTTATGTGGAAAATGTCATAGAGAAGAAAAATTATCCCCAACAGAAGTCCACTGTCCTCTTTAGCATCCACTGCAAGAGGTCTTTCGCTACTATTTCTCTTATAAGGGTATTGATAAATGACAAAAATTTGTCCCTGGAAGTTAGTAACCCACCCTCAGTGAGGCTGCAGAAGGTACCAGGTTAGGTGGGTGTGTTGATATGGGTATGAAGGCTCTGCAGAGGCAGGCTGGCTGGGCCAAGGTTAACAGTATGAGGTTCAACAAGGCCAAGTGCTTGGTCCTGCACGTAGGTCACAACAATCCTCTGCAGCATTCCAGGCTTGGGGAAGGGTGGCTGGAAACTGCCTGGCAGAAAAGGACCTGGGGATGTTCGTTGACAGCCAGCTGAGAGCCAGTGAGTACCCACCAGCATCCTGGCTTGTATAAGCAATAGTGCAACTGTCAGGACTAGGGCAGGATCTTCCTCAGTTACCAGGCACCGGTGAGGCCACCCCTCAAACCCTGGGTTCTGTTTTGGGCCCCTCACTCCAACAAGGACATTGAGGGCCTGAGGCATGTCCAAAGAAGGGCAATGAAGTTGAGGAAGGGTCTAGAGAACAAGTCTTCCAAAAAGCAGCTGATGGACCTGGGTTTGTTCAGCCTGGAAAAAAGGAAGCTCAGGGGAAACATTCTTACTCTCAACAACTCCCTGAAAGGAAGCTGGAGCCAGATGAGGTCAGGCTCTTTCCCCAGGGAAGAAGTGCCCAAACAAGAGGAAACAGCCTCAAGTTGCATCGGGGAGGTTTAGGTGGGACCTGATGAAAAATTTCTTCCCCTCCAGGGTTGTCAAGGGCTGTCCCAGGCTGCCCAAGGCAGTGGTGGAGTCCCCGTGATCCCCAGAGGGGTTTCAAAGCTGTGGAGATGTGGTGCTAAGGGATATGGCTTAACAGTGAGCTGGCAGTGCTGGGTTAATAGTTGGTCTCTAGAATATGAAAAGTCTCTTCCAACCAAAATGATTCTATAATCACTACCCTGGGTGAAACACACTCAAAAGCTGAGTGGGTAGTTGGACCCACTGCTGTGCCAACCCAGCTCAAAGGACAGCAAGAACAATAAGAAATTAAAATGCATGGTCACAAAATGCAGCACACAGAAACTTCTGGCACCGGTTTGGTTTGTTTATTATAAAGCCACGTCGGCTTTGTGCTGGGTTTTCTGTCTTCTCTCTGCTTCCTGGCAGTGGCTCTAGAGAAGATCTTTGGCATTTTGCTAAAAGTTTCAGATATTGGTTTCCTTTGCAGCACCTGCTGCTTTTCAAGATGATAGAAGCTACCTCCAGGCTCCCTCCCCAAGTACACGCTGCAGCTGCACAGATTATTATGTGCCACGTTTACTTAATAATCATCACAATGTTTGGGGTTTCAACCTCATTGCCTCTGCCCATTTCTGTGTGGGCTCCCTGGTAGAGTCAGACCCAGAGGTCAGCCCTGCTGGGCTGCTCAGCCTCAGGGGAACCTTCCAATTCTCTGATTCACCCCTGAGGCCACAAGCAAGGGAAATAAACCCCATGGATCAGCCTCTCCTTTCCTCACTCATATTCATAGCTGGAAGAGTAACTCAGGAAAGAACACGAGGCCAAACAGCACTCGGCTGAACGCACGTCCAAGAGCAACCTGCACGTGCCTCTGTCCCAGGGCAGTAATTGCCCAAGCAGACTAATCTCCAAAGTCTTAAGCTTTTCCTGACAAATAGCTGCTGAAACTGTTGTCCATTTGAGTATTCATCTTTCATTTGTAATTTCATTTTAAATCCATTTTTGCAGGGTTTGCTGGCCTTCAACCAAAATTGCTTTCAGAAATATGGGAAGTCTGAGGGTGACTATTTTTCCCAGGCAAGCCTTATCTCACTGCAGCCTCTAAAGCACAGCCAACCAGCTAAGTCAGAGGGTGTGATCCCTGCAAAGAGTCCATCAGAAGAAGAAATCTTAAAAGCACATTATGCTCTTGTTAACCTGGCCTGCCAGGTGAGAACCCCAAGCAGTTCACTTTTGATGGCTTCCACTAAAAATCAATAATAATAATAAAAGTAATCTGCTTTGGAGATAAGTGGGATCCAAAAGAATATATAACTTGGGTGGTTTCTCAGTTAAAGTTTGGTGGAAGAGGGTGTCCACAACCAAGACTGTGCTGAGATGCAGGGAGCAGCAGCTAAGCTGGCTGAAAAGGATCTGCAGCTTCAAACACATTGTGAGCAGTAGGTGGGCTTTTTGAATAAGGAGAAAATTCATTAACTTGATGTCAAAGATCGCACAGAATTTAACGAAATCCTTAAGTAAAAGATGCTAAGCGTTTCTCAGGCCTCCTGGATCTTGCCTTGAAGATCTGCAAAGAAATGTGAAGGAACTGCTCCACTTTTAGTACCATGCTGCGAGATTAGATGCTATCCTGCTATACATTCTTTTTTATAGCCCACTTTCTATTTTTATTCCTGTTCTACTGTGGAAGTGTTTGCTAATAATGTATGATAGGATGCTTTGTCATGAAAAAACCTTGTATCATTTATCTGTTTCTGAAAAGAAATTCTCAGTACAAATCTAATAAGGGGGGAAAAAAAAAAATCCTATTCTAGCTCCTGTTGGAGGAAAGGGATTGATTTATGGAGAGAGATGAAAAGCACTAAGTATGTATTGCTTGGCAAAATGAGGAATTGTAGAGAACTGTCTTTATGCATTTGAAGGGTGTAAACATCAAAGAGGCAGAGGAGCTATTTAGAGCATTAGGAGGAGGCACATCTAGGAGACAAGAGCTGAAATTAAATGAACATCGTTAACTTAAAAATCATACTTCTGCCTGCAAATCTATTTCCTGGTATTATTACTTGTAGCACTCTAATGAGTATAAATGAAGCTTATGAAAAAGATTAGATATTTTTTTCTCTATCTGATCAGGACACCTTACTGTAAAGTTTATAAAGCCCAGATCCTGTAGCTATACCTGTAAACCTGGGAGAAGAGCATCCTTTGAATCTCCCACTCTGCCTTTCTCTTGCCAACAAGGGTTGATTAGTACCACAGGTTACTTCCCCCATTCCCAGTGCTCTCTGATTGCAGCCTGTGTCGGCTGTCTGGGATCTGACTCATTGAAACTGCGTGGGTGTAACAGCCTTCACTCTGCTGGATGGATAAGTTCACAATCACTAATAACCCTTCTGAGGAACAATAGCATCCTTGCTCACAGCCCCCAGGAAACCCCTGCATAGTCCTACAGGATGCCCAACCTTGTCTACCTTGGATTCAGCCAGTTGCCCACTGTCTGGAGCTAAAGCAGCCAGTGGAGAAAATAAGTAGCTTTGGTCTCTTCCAGGCTTTGGACCACACTTCAAGAAGCTGCTGAATGTCCCATGGCCCACTAGCATACAGAGACCTCAAGGACAAAGTTTTGCTCTCCATAAAATCGGGCTTCGTGAGCCACCCGTGCCCATCTGTGGGAGCGGGGCAGCAGCAGAGCCTCAGCCAGAGCCTGCCAGCTCTGCGGGGGGCTGAGCATCCATATGGATGTGCCTGGATAATTGGAAATGTCATGCAGCTGGAGGCTCACAGCCGAAAAAATATCATTTGGTTACATACCTTCCTTCTGATTCCTCCCAGACAGCCTGGGATAACAAGGCCTGCCCCTCTCTATGCCTTCCTTTCTCAAGAAGCATTTTACATCTGACTGATGCTGACAAGGACAGGGGAGGACTCTGCTCTCAGCCTCCCCAGAGAAATTCTCAAATCCTTACAGAATTACAGATTCCTTTTATATTTTGTTGGGGTTTTGTTTGGTTTTTTTTTTTCTCCCCAGATTTTTTAGTTTAAGTGGGATACAGGACTCTGCTCTTACATTAGCCATGAAAAAGAAGTAGAGAAGAGGCTTTCCATGCTCCTGCACTACCTTCACCAGCAGGGAAAAGAGAAACCCAGGGGAACACAAACAACTGAATTGCAAAGTCAGAGCAGAGAGGCCATGGCAAGCTGCATCTTCCCAAACAGCCTGATCCCTTTCATCAGAAACCAGTTCATCATTAAACATAGCATTCCTTGTGTGCAAATAAAAAGGAAGGAAAATGATTGCAACAAGCTTCTGATAATAGCCAAGATTCCCAAATCAATGTGTGGTGTTTTAACATATATTAATGTAAAATAAATGTGATGCTTGTGAATGATGTGCTCTGATTTATATTCCTGATGTTTCCAGCCCTAAAGCATCATAAGAATGTTGTAATGAAAAATGTTCAGAAGTAAATAAGAAAAGATGAACCTCTGCATGTAAGAAGGGAATTGCACTGCTTCCCATGGCCCTGGCTGGGGGCACCAGGTTCCAACACTTGTACAGGTCCAAAACCATCAAATCCTAAAGGAACTGAGCTTCTGATGAGCTCTGCTCAAAGCTTAAGCAGCAAGCTGAGGAAGGCTTGTCTAAGCCACAGGCCAGCAGCTGCAGTGTTCAGCATCGTGCTGTGGTTGGAAAGGTGACACAGGGGGCTCAGGCAGGGCCATCCCCATTCATCCCTGGGCACCATTGTGAGCACCCCACTCCCCCTCTGAAACCTTTGCAACTAACTCACACTTACAGGACACGAGTCACAAAATCACCCATTTTAAACCTTAAGTAAAGCAAGACCTTACCATGCTGGAGTTAGATGGAAAGGGCACCTTCTCAAGATGTACGATGAGGATCTGTGGCCAGGCAGATGCATATTTGTGCTTGCCCTGGAGACCCCCACCCCTCCAGCTAGGCAGGAAGAGGCCAAGGGCCTTCAGACTGAGCTTAAATAGGCTCTGGGCCCATGGGTGGGGGTGGAGAGCCCAGGTGAGGCTGGTCAGGGTCATGAGAACCCTGTCAGTGTCTGGGCAGGTTCATGCTCTGGCCAAGGCTCTGAAAATCTGCCTGCCCCTTCCCAGCTGTGCTGAGGGTGCAGGAGAAGACCCCTGCCTGATAATTTAGGGCTTGTCTAGTTGAGATTTGAGTGTCTTCAAGTTTGGTCCATGGGTAGGAAGCAGAAGATTACAAAAGCCCATTCCAGGGCTTAAACACTAAATCTTTGTTATCTTTTCTACACTTTTTTCCTAAATGTGTTTGAATCTGAGAGCCTGGATGTGGCACTAATACTTTAGAATAGGCACCAAGAAAATGAGCAACCCCTTAGTCAGGGTAAGGAGCGAGTAACTAGTACATTTTGAAGTTATTTTTTTCCTTTTTCCTCTTAGCAGCAAGAGTGGGGGGGGAGCTTTTAGGTGACTGGGAGGGATTTAAGATGCTCAAATTCTGTGATCATCCATACTCAGGCTTCTCTTGCTGCTTGCATTTGGCTGGGAAGAATTAGTCAGTGGAATCAGTGCACTTCAGAACAAAACAGGTCCATCTAATATGTAGCAGGTAGGAAAGACCATGGCAGAGCAGCAGTTTGGCAGGGGTGTGAGAGCTGTAGGAAAATTCAAGATGGTCAAACAAAGGGAAGGAGACCATCCAGCACTCCAAGTATTTTCATGCTGGGCTTCCTCTGTCCTTTCATCTCCCCTTAATGTGAGTACAACATTTTCACTGCAGGCTTTCATAAACTGCAGCAATAACTGGAGCAGAAAGTTAGTAACCCGTACAAGGGCCAGCGTGTAGCTGCATTGCCCGCAGGAGAGCTGAAGAAGAAATCAGCCTGCTGTGTGTTTCCTGATGCCGCAGGCTACCGCAGGAGATGCACCATGCCAGGGCATGTGGCTTTGTAAGTGAGAGATGAGTCCATTTATTTCAGGAGTGAATTTGGCCTGGGGCTGGTGCTATTTAGAATAAAGTTGGACTCAGTGACCTGTGGAAAGCACTTGTTCAGCACCTGGTTCAGTTAAGAGCCCAATTTGCAAACAGTGAAATCTGGATGCTCTACCAACCAGAACACGTCCAAAACTGTCAGAGTTTACTGTTGAGGTTAAGATTTTCCTGTCTCTCAATGAAATGGACTCTTGTTGTCAGGGCATCATATCCATTACACAAGACATTTCACTGTCTCCTAGATGAGCATCCTTTGCTTAGCCCTTCCTTTAAAAGGGTGAATATGAGTGTCCTCCCCAAAGCCTCCAAGATTCTTCTCATGGTCAGTTATTAAAGCAAAAGCAGAAGAAAGAGGCTCAGAGGTGAGGAAATCACAAGGAGCAAGGAAAGTCTGGCTGTAGAAACACCCAGTGGAGAAGAGCTGTTAGAGCATGGTGTGAAAGACTCCCTTGTGCTGTGGGTCCCTGTGCTAGCAGGTCATGGAGATCACAGTGCATCCCATGCAGGGCACCCAGACCAAAACCCCACGGTACACACTAAGACACAGTCAAAACAAAGGACAGACTGATGAATGAAGCCATTATAGGTGACAGGGGATAAAGACACAAAGCAGGGGAGTTGAAGTGTTCCTTAATGACTCATGTGGGCGTGTAGGAGAAGAAGGAGACAAAACATCCCAATCACTGTCAGCTCCTAATGGGTACAAAACGCTCATCTGAAACCCAGCAGAAGGTCTCTGGCCCCAGGAGAGCACAGGGAAGAGACAGCAGCCAACACCCCTTGTCCACCTTGTCACCACAAATAACTCTGAACCACCTACACACTCATCTTGAGCTTGGGAGAACACGAGGCTGTCAGTGAATGAAAGCAGGTTTATTTTACAAGTTCACCTTCCTCCACTGCACTGTCTTGAGACGAGGTTTGCCACATTAGCTGGGCCATACTGTGGCATTAATCGCTACCCAGGAAATGTATGATGAGGATTTTGGAAGCTCACTCACCTAAGTTGATCTCCTCATCTCTTCTGATTGTGAAACTGTGGGATGGGAATCTGTGGCAGGACTATCTGGGGTGGCTTTGCTCTTCAACAGCTATGTTCAGAAATCCTTGCAGGTGGCTGCTTCCGGCTGTTGCCTTTCTCTGCCCAGGCATAATTTTCTTGAAGTTGACAATAAACTTTACAGGCTTAAACATGCGTTGGGAAAGTTAGAAGCTAGGTTCTCATCTAAAGGCAGTGTCACAAAAGGCTTCACCCTCACCAGGCTCCTGGAGGGAGCACATCAGATCCTCAGTTGTTCACCCAGTTCAGGTGCAAACAGGCTGTTCCCTTGCAATGTGTATGTACTGCTGCATGAGAAATTCTCATAAGAGGAGTAATTATAGAAGAACATGACTCCTAATGAAAAGGAAAGAGAACGAGCATGTATGACACCACCTGGGGTACACCAATCAAAACAGAGCAGTGGAAGGATAAGAAGCTGGATAAACTCTTCATAGCAGCCACCAGCTATTTATCTAAATTGCATTTCTTGGCGCTCCCTCCCCTTTCTTTCAAAGGACAGATGAAAGCAGGACTCCTGTGATGTCTCTTCCCCTCATCCCTTCTCACACTTTCCCACCCATCCAGGAACTAGTCTGTGCTTTGGGAGCCCAGCAGCTGCCTGTTCACCAACCCACCTAACACAAAGAGGATCTTCCCTCACGACCAACTTTACTGCTTTGGTAATATTCTGGCCTCTGCTTTGGCAACGATGGGCTCATTTGAGATGCAAATACAACTGTTTGCCCTTTGAACCCTATTCCAGTCCTGCACTGGATTTATACTGCTTTGGAGGTAGGAGGATATGGGGAATACACTCTCCACATTGTCCTCTTCATTGGGTAGCAGAGCTGTGCTGCTTTCATCCATCCCTTCGACCAAGAATGTTTCACCAACTGATTTAATTACGTGAAGCTTATGCAGGAGTTACAGAAGGATTATCTGGGTTTTATCATGGTTATTATAGAAAATTATTATATTGTTACTATTACAGAGTTACAGAAAGTAAAGAGGAATCACGGGAAACTTGGCAAGAGCTCATTAGCAGTGTGGTGCAGTCTGCAGGAGCTAATTAAAAGTGCCTATACCTCATAATAACCATTTATCTCATCACAGCCTCCATTCTCTACGTCTCTTTCTCTGAATAGAGTGAGGGGGAACGATCTCTTCTCACTGGTGAAGGTGTACACAGCAGTACCTACTGAGTACAGCATAATACAGATGGTTCTGTTCCAGGAAATGAAGCCACTAGCTCTGCTCTTGCCTGCCTGAGCTGTGGGCTGACTGTCTTGCCTTGCACACAAGGCCACATTACATGCTCAGGGATGTCACTTCAAGAAGTAACTCAGCCAACCACGCCAGGCTGAGCATGAGAAGATGGAAATAGTAACCCTGGAGGAGGTACTGGTTCAGAGACATGAAAACAGGATTAAACCAGAATAATAACACAACCATTTACATTCACTGTGCTCAAAGTCTTACCCAAGTCACTGGTACTTCTGGTGTCTGTTTCCAGCAATACATTGTTCTGAATCATGTACTGGGAGGGCAGGATTTTCTCAGACATCTGTATCTCCTCTGTGGGACTGCTCTTAAGGAGACACAGCTTCCAGTTAATCTGGTTATCTGGAATAATGAAGTGAAGGTGAATCTCGTTCTGCCAACAGGGGTATGGATGCTGACAGGAGATGGATGACAGGTGAACACTAGCTGTAGTATTACCTGACAAGTCATTTCTCACACTCATGATGCCTGGATGCAGATAGACATTCTTGAGATGACATTTGATGAACTTTCTTTTGGAGTTTGGATTGAAGGGGTCTGTAGAAAAAGCAGAAAAATAGAGCCCCAAAGCCATGACGGTTGTGATACCACTTACTGTTTGGCTCTGTGATACTGGCCACCGTGGAGGAGACCCAAGCAGGGAGGCAGAGCTAGTTTGTCTTTATCTCTGGGAAAAGGAGGGCACTTATATTTCTTAATCCATCCCCAAATATCTGTCTCTTGAAAACAATTTCCTTGTCATGTTTAATCTTTGCACAGTGTTTTAAGTAAAGCAGATGGAGTGGATGCTGAATAACTAAATCCTTGAGCATGCTCTGAAGTCAGATGAAGTCAGATGTAAAATCAGCCTCAGCAGCATTGAGATTATGCTTCTTGTGACAGCAAGGACCAAGTCTGTAGTCCACTGGCTTCCAATGCAACCCAGCTGATCCTCAGTCCTCCAAGACACTTCTCCTCTGAGCAAGAGTTTATAATCTCTTGGCCAACTAAAGGCTCTTTCCCTTCCCAGCCACCTCTTTCACATGAGCTGACCATGGTTTTGCTGTGTTTCTTTGACCGGATAGTTTATGCCCATAACCACAAGTGGCAGGCAGAACTATTTTGCCCTAAACCATATCTTTTTTAATTGTTCCATCCCAAGGAGAACCTCTGTTTCCCTTCTTGTTTCTTCTTCTTCTTCCTGCATGTGAACACAGATGAACAGATGAGTATTGCCTGCTCTTAACCAGCATATACAGCACGGCCTCCTTAGCAACTGGGAGCTCTTTTTCTCCAAACCAGTCAATTAAACCTCAGCACTCTGCCCATTGGGCAGGCCTGTTTGACACTCATAAAAGAAAACTAGGTACTGAAAATCCTGGCACTTCCCCCTGAAATATCAACCTCCTTTTGAAAACAATATGAAAAAAATCAGGATTTTCTTCCTGCAACTTCTGTACACTTTCCCTGTTCCAACTTTCCCTGCCAGATGCATTCCTGCCTGAAACTGTGTTGTATCAGCCTGTCTCCCAGACATCCTCTGCTTTCACAGATGGTTTCAACCGCACACAGCAACCCAGCTGCTGCCCCAGATGGGGAAATCTCCTTTTTCGACAGCAGCAGTCAGTAAAGGGCTTGGTGGATGAAGCAACCCATGACTCACTGGCATAGCTTTTCCAGGAGATGTTGGAGACAGAAGCAAGACATTGAACCTAAATGAGATTTCCCAACATAGAGAAGAGTTAAAAAGATCTTATATTGTTTGGGTGTCTAAATATGAATCATTCTTAAACCTAGAGCATGCTTTTCTCCCACTGAAATCAGACCAAACTAAACCAAACAAAACCTCCTGGTGAAATCAGGCTGTGTCAGCTTTCCTGAAATAAGAACAGTTCTGAGGAGCATGGACTTAGCTCTGCTTAGAATTTATCTGTCCTTGTACCTGGGACCAGACTGAGAAGTGAGGCAGGAGAGTGGTTATATCCCACCAAATCCTGTCCTCTGAGAAGGGTCTTGGGAGCTGAACAGGGACGCAATGCTGCAAAATCTCACCTGAAAATAAAACACCACCAAAATTCTGGTGAAAAACCTAGGTTTTCTTGTGTTAAAATGCTAAAATAGTAGTTAAATTAACCATATAAGTTGTTTTAGAATTAGAAGAGATAAACACAGGGGTATAAACTGTAATACAGGCTGAAGAAGACAACAATATAATCTGTGATATTTTACATTTATTCAGTGTACGTAGCATGAGGTGTCCTGCCACACACAGTGGAAATCAGCTGAAAGGAAGAGCGAGCACCGAGTGGCAAGAAATTAGGAGGCAGAAAAGAGGGAGGGGGATTAATCAGCATTAGTGCTGCTTTCAGTCAGCGGGATCCCTATAGAAATGAAATGGCTTGACTCGTACCAAGTTACCCGTTATCAATACATGCTGCTGCTTTCACTCCTCACTTCCCTGGGCAGGCAGCAGCAATGTCCTTGTGCTGCAGCCTTGGCTACAGCAGAAAGGGGTTAATCTGCTCTCGCTCCCCATCTCTTCAAATATAACTCACAAATGTGATTGTTTGCTTGTTTTTATTACAATAGTTGTAGCTGTCCTGGAGAAAAATACACCTCGCACCAACATGCTGCAGTTTTCCAAAGTGAAGTTTAAACCTCCTTCAGCAGATGTAATGGTCACGGAATTTAAACCTTATGACGAGGGCAATAAGCTATTACTGGCCACAGCATAAAAGCAAAATACAGACCCTCACAACCCAGAACCTGCAGCTCCAAACAACGGATGCAACACAACAAAGATATAGATGTAATCCTTCGTCTATCTGACACACATTACACATGTATGGTACGTGCATATATCCATATATGTATAGTTGAAGTGGCTACAAATGATATCTGAGAAAAACAAGTCTCTGTTTTTCATTACCACCTGTAATTCCATCTGGGCTCATTACTTCTTTCACTGAAGTAATGAATAAAGTAATAATTCTCCCTAAAAGCTGTGCTGTGTATTTCACTGCTGGAGCACCAGCCTAGCACATCAGTGGAGAGCTGGGATGAGCTTCAGGAGTGGTTAGAAACAGTTATAAGAGGTGAACTTTTCCTCTCTACCGTAAATTAGGAAGAAAACCAACAGCTTTAGGATATTTACATTTCTTTTCATGTTGTAAAACAGACCATCCTGGAGCCGGGGTGAGGCTGCAAGCATCTGGAGGTCTTCACGAAACCAGCACTCAGTACACCTTGGAAACTTAGCCTTGTGTCCCTGAATAAGCCAAAAATAGTTTGTCCATGGAGACTAACTGACCTCTGCGCTCCCTTCCTAACTCTGTGTATTTTATCTGATGGGCTCCAAGGGATTTCCTCTGATTATTGGAAATGCCTCTAGAGATACAGTCAAAAGGATCCTGAATGCCTGTAAAACCTCTCCCTGTGAAGTCAGCCCACGGAAAAACCTCACGGAGGAGATGTAAATCTTGGAAGGTTTTATAGCAGCTCATCCAACATCTGTAATTCCTGTTTCAGCAAACACTTTACACATTGCTCTGGGACCGGGATGTAGAGAAGGGAGAGTTACTTGGGAAGAAAAAAACCCTGTTTAATAACTACAGCTCTACATGACAGCCAAAATAATGTAATCTCAAATAGCTTTTCTAATTCAGACTGTATTAAAATGCATATATATATACATAAAGGAACAGCATTTCACTCACACGGTCATTTTCCACTGGCTGGTCACGGATAAACTTGCAATCATGTCCAGACCCTGCTGTGCTACAAGGAATGCTGGAATAGTTAAATAGTTAAATGTTTGTGCTGGCTCTCTTCTAGTGGTTTCCCTCCCTAAATTGAAGAAAATGATTGCCCCATTCTGGATGCAAAGGAGGCGTTTGGGTTAAGAGCAGAGCTGCAGAAGGAGTTTTACTGAGTGGTAACAGAGGCAGCAGAACGTGGATGAAAAATGAAGGAGTGGGAAGAGGGGTTTTGTGCATGTGGGTATTTTAATAGCAAATCTAATTTGGGCCAGAAGAAAAAGTTTGACTGCTTCAATTGAAGTCAGGTGATGGGGTTTGTAGTCTGTCCTACAAAACACGAATGTGTTTTGTATAATGTGTGCCATGGCAATGAGAAGAATCAATACAGAGATGTCTGTGTGTGCATGTTTTATATTAAGACTTAGTTGATGACTTCTCATCATTTGAAAGAAATGTTCAGCCTCAGTGCTTGAAATTATCCAGCTGCAGCATTTTCTACTCAATCCAATCTCCAGTTAATTTGATCCTTCATTTATCTTGAACAAAGCCTCCTAATAAAAACATTTGTATTACAAATGATGCACTTGATCAATGGGATTGCTCGAGGCAAGTATTTGATAATTTGAACACTAGCTATAAAAAGTTCTCATTTAATCAACGTAGCTGGCCAAAATTTGGAGCAAGAGAAAGGCCCAAACCTGTACATCACTAAGCAAGCCAGACTGTAATTAAATATCAGGTTATTTAGATGTTCTTACCAACATTATTGTTAGAATGGGCTAGTGTAATCTGTGTGATATTAGCCCTAATTATTTTCAGTAACATGATTAATTATTTAGTTCACTCAAAGTGACAAGAATGGAATGAATCAAAAAAAGAAGGTGGCTGGGCAGGGAACTAATAATTCGATTTCAATCCTATAATTCCTTTGGTCAAATCAATGAGAAGAATATGCAGATGGCAAAAGCCAATGAACATACACATGAGCAGCATTCGGGTCCTGTGCAGGTCTGAAGATGACGTTAGACCCTTTGCAGGCCTGGGAAGCTGCCCTCAGGAGCATTCAGGTCTGCTGCATTTTGGAGATGGCTTTTCAAACATAGGAGAGCTTCAAGGTCACAAGCTGCTCTGCCATGGGTGGTACCTTCTCTCCCCCAGGCTTGGGTCTGAACTTGGAGGAGACATTATCCCTTGGCAGTCAAAGTGGATTTCTGCTTTATTGCATCTGTTGCTATCCCTGCATGCTTTGAGAAGCAATCGTGGTGCTTGGAATTTTAGCCCATGTTTATTTTCATTAATGGTGGTGTTAATCACCATTTTCCATTGGTCTCCACAGACCACTCAGGGATGATCTTGGAAAGCAAAGACAAATTCCAGGTCAGGATATGTGTTGTTTGCTCCTATTACATGTGAAAAGTGAAATCATTTGTCTCTTTGCTCAGATTTGTGCAAGAACATTCTGAAAAAACCTTCTAGTAGTTCCAGTGTCCCTCCTGCCCGTTGGTCAAAGAGCTTATTTTGAAATGGCTACCAGCAGCTGTATTATGGAAAAAGCTCAGAAGGTCTAAAATAAATGTCTGCAGTGTACATCAAGCTATTTTTTTTCTTCAACCCTTTTAAATCAGCATTTTTAGGACTTCATTTAAAATGGAAAACCAGGAAGCAAGGCGGTGAGGACTCTCTCCTGTCACATTGCACACCACAACAGCCTCAAATCTCTTTCAATCCATCACTTATTTCCCTCTAGAAACTTTTTTTCTTTCCTTGTTTCTCCTTTTCCCTCTGTATTGTCTTTGTTATTTATTTATTTGCTTAGTTGACTTCAAGGGACATTTCTCCTGGCTGGATAAAGACATTTTACAAACAAATGCGTGGAAACATTTTTGATAAGGCTGCAGAAGCAGCCGGCGCTGGGTCCCCGTGGGCAGGTAATGCTTTGTGTCATTCAGCAGCCACCGCTCTGCTCGATTAAGGAGCAGCATTTTTCACAGCCGGCACTGCTGCTACAACAACAGGCCCCAAGCAGCGGCGAGGACCAAAGCAGGAGGAATTAAAGGGCTGCTCGAGGTTCCACAGGGCTCTAAGGACTCCCCTGGGGAGGATAAAAAAGAATTAGAAAGGGGTTTTATTGACGAGGATATGTTGCTTGTGCTTTGATACGCACACAAAGGACAGTAATTGTTAAGTATGCGGAGGAAGGTTCTCCGTGGCTGAAACTATCATTTATACCCTGTGGAGAGTTAAAAAAACCTCAGTGAAGAACTTGGGTAGACACTCTACCTCTTGTAGTGTTTTACAAGCCACTCCAAAAGGCCTGAGGCCCAAACAAGGGTTACTGAACAAGCAGAAAGGATTTATAAAGCAGCAACAGATAACAAATACTTTTTCCCCCCCATTTCAATGAGCTCCAAGTCTCCCACAGCACCCCAAGACACCGAGTGGGGAGAAAGATGTGCATCACCACCAGCAAAATGTGTTCTGCAAAAAAAATAAACAAACCACAAACCACCCAAGTCTGCAGCTGCCAAAGGGGGTGAGTGCAGCTGCCAGAGGAGAGGCGAACACGGTGTAGGCATCCGTTCAGCATCTGGAGAGGAAAGCATCTGCTTTCAGACACCCCGACGTTTACTTTGAGTGAGAAATCGTTGCTCTAGTTGTAATACTTCATGAGCAAGACATATCAAGTGAATGGAATCCACACAAATGAGGTCGTTAGCATAACAGAATACGCTCTTCATTCCTTCAAGAATGAAAAATATGAGTAATTCCCTGGCAAGGCCCAATTACAGCCTGCCAGCACTAGCACATGGGTTATATCTATTACGAAATAATAAGATAACATTAATAAGATTCCCAGAAAGAACATTAGACATCCAATCTCCCAACTACATACAACCAATCTAACTATTTGGGCTGTCTCCTCCCTGCAACACTCAACACCCGCCAAGTCTTTCTTCAGCGGGAAAAGTTCAGGTCTACCAGCTTTTAAGCAAGAGGCTTCAAGTGGGAAAAGGAATGAGAGCTCTGGGAGTGCTGAGAAACACTGGGTAGCTGCTGTCTTTTAAGGAGTCTGAGTATCAGACATAAATGTGAGAGCTACAGCAAACAATCACACCGCTCATCAAATGTTACTGAAGCTACAGAGCGATGCCCACGGCTGTATATTGGGTCATTAACCTGAGTGTACAGGCACAGCTCAGACATGTGCTGGCAGTGCTTCCAGCTTCTCACTCCAAGAATGACCAAATAATCTTTTTTTAGCCTATTTCCTTGCCTCCTGAGGCTCACGACCCTGCATGCACTCACAATGTCCAGACCTGTTGCACGGGTGAATCAGTGCAGGCAAAGAACTGGGCTTGTGGTCTTTTAGGTGGGTGTCACACCCCCTCTTCCTGAGGTACTTGGGGAGGTAAGGTTAGGGGGGGAAAAAAAAAAGTAGAAAAAAAGACATCTGTAGGGTTGAGTGCAACATCACATGGTGCTCAGAAGCCTGGTAGGACAAGAGGCAGCTGTGAACTCCACCACTGTAATTTAGCAAGATGCATCTCAGATGCTGGCAAGGTGCATCCAGCTCTCCAGGACCAAGGACACGTTGATATCAGCAGCCAGGCACTGCAAGTTTGGCAGGTGGCTAAATTGGCTCCACAGCCTCACTGGCCCTTGTCAGGGAAGGAAGATGCAGAGTCTCATCACAGAGGGCTATAATGAGGATTAATAAGGCGTGTGAAGACACCCTGTAATTGTCCGGCTGGCTGTTTCCTTTGCACCTTATGTTATCATTTATGCTCGTGCAAAGTGGCTGTAAAATGCTCCAGGTCTGATTCAATATAACTCCACAGACTCTTTGTACAGGTGTAAATTGCTCTGCGACATTCAGGGCAATGTCTAAACGAAAACTAATCTCATCATCTCTGTTGTCTTTCTTTTTTTTTTATTTATTCTTCTTCTGCTGTAAACCCTTCTTCAGACAACTGAATGCAAAATATCAGGTCAGATCATGCAGATATAGATAGTTATATATCATGCATAACCTTCCTCCCCAGAAACAGAATTTGCAGTGCTGGCTTGGTGGAGGGCATCGAGATACCAGAGCTGGGCCACCAGCACTGTGGTACTGTAGGCTGGTCACTAGCCACAGCCCTAACACCAAGCAGGGGAACATTCACTTCATAAACCTTGGGGCTGAAGCATTGACAGCAAGTTTGAATCCAGTAGAAGCCATGAAAAATGAGGTAACAACATAATTTTGCAGGCAATGGTCAAAAAACAATGCCTGACCTTGCCCAGACATAGGAAAAAAACAACTGCAGAGCTACGGCAGCTGTAAAATGAGCCTGAACTGAAATGTATGAGCTGATATTACAGGGAATAACCCTTAAGAGGTGGAAGGCTGTGATAGACACACTCCTACAGGTAGCTTCAACCCCTGGCAGCTGCAAGGTTTCAATAATGAATGTCAGACTGCTGGCCAGCTGCGAGGGGAATAAACAGCCATTTGCCTTCAGTGGAAGTAGCATCAGTTTGACATATGACATTCAAATGATACAAACTTTAAAAGCGTGGCTAAATGACTGCTGTTTGACTGGAAAACTTGAAACCACTGAAGCAGCTTCGCAGCCGTTTACCTTAGCTCTGTGGGGGATTGAATTACTGGGCTTAAAAATGAAAGATCAAAGTGTTTCTGCAAATTCAGTCCGCGGTATGCTGTGTGTCCAGCCGACAGTGTATGTGTGCCTGAGTGATTAGAGGGGTTGTTGTGTCCTCTGACGCTGCAGGTCACCACTGCTGATGGGACTAAGGAGACACAGAGGTGTCTCCATGTGACAGAGATGGGGGTTGGTTAGAGAGGGATTAAATTTGGGGCTGTGGGGTGAGAAAAAGGGATTCTTCCTTCCTAATCTTGTCCTGTAGCCCAGAACCCCCTTCTCCTGGCTTCCTCCATCTCCTTCATGCTAATGGGCTCTTCCTCGAGGCTCTTCTGCATTTTGCCCTGCCTGATGCCAGCCCAACCTGCACCGTGTCCATTGTCAGCTTGTTTTTGAGTTGTCCATGAAATGAATGCTGCAAAGAATTTACCTCTCTATTTTAGGAGACCTTGTTATGTACTTGTTACATTAGCCTGTCAGCTTAATACCAGCAGTCATAACACTTTTATAACCTACCTCCTGAAGTGCTTTTGCTTGCAATCCTCACACCAAAACAAGAGCTCAGGACCAAAGCTGCTGCAGGAAAAAATCACTGCTTCCTGACCTTTGGGCAGACACCATGGACTGATTACTCCATCGATTTTACCCAAATTGAGCATTCAATAAGGTTGTCTGAAGGCCTCTCTCTCCAGCAGCAGGTCCTGTACAGCACCACCAGCAATAATACAGACATGTTCTTCCTTGGAGTGAGCCTAAATAACTAAAGCACGATGGGGCCAGGTTTGAATGATGCAACTTGATGGTGGACTACCCTTAGAGAAGGAGCTTTTGCTAAGCTGAAGCTGTTTGCATTAGGCAGCAGTGCTGTGCTTTAGAAGCAGGGTATGCACAGCAAAGGAGTTGATGCTGAGGGCCATATATTCATCCTACAAGCTTTTGAGGAGGAGTAGAGGACTTGCTTCAAGCTGTCAGCAGCTGGACCATGTAAGATGAGCTCCTGAAGCACTTCTGCTTTAGTGTCATCCTAAAGGAAATACATTTGCTCACTCCTTGACCTTGCAGTGATCTGAATCACACCATGGCATAAGGTGGACACATGCCAAAGCTCATTATTGCCTAGTGGTGAATAATTAAAAAAAGTAAATTACATGCAGGTAAACTGAGGCACGCAGCCTTTGAAGAGCACAGCTCTATTTCCCTCTAGCTACAGGGTAGTGGTGCAGGCTTGCTACCTCTGGAAATTGGACCTGAAAGGGTTCACTCAGAACAACCCCCAGGTAGCTGTTCAGTCTGGAATAAAGCCAAGAAACAGCACCCTGTGTGCAGTACCTGCTGGAAAATGCACTGCATCCAAGCGATTCCCCACCGCAAGGTCCACAAAGCCAAAATGTGGTAGAACCTCCATGGCAGGGTGGCAAACCTCGGACAAGTGGGCACTGGCAAAGGTGTGCACTTCCTGCCCTTCAGCATGACAGAATTCGGTGAAATGAAGGTGAGCTTTGTCCCACCTCAGCATGGCTTTGTCCCTTGCTGGAAGCCCACGCGGGTGCCAGGAGATAAAGCAGCGCCGTGCGGTGACCCATCGGTGTCCCCATGGGTATGTGGTTGGTGGCGGCAGCTTCATCAGCGTGGGGTGCAGCAGGTGAAGATGCCTCCAAACAGAGCTGAGAGAGGCTGAAATCTTTTGACACCGGCAAGTGAACTGCATATTACCAAAATGTTAAGTAGCTTTGTGAGAGAGATTATCCTGAAGGATGTTTTCTGTAGTGTTGACATTTGTATGTGAGTGATTAATTCCAACGCAGGCATGGAGCAAGGAGGCAAAAACCTTCCCTTGCTGCAACCGGGTAAGCTATGGCCTTTGCTCCAGCAAGGTTATCATTCATCCCTGACCTGTGACATTGTGTGTGGCTTTCTCACCCTCATCTTCTTGGTCACCTCTCAAGGCAGAGACCTGAGAATTTTCCACGGCCCTTTTCCTGAACTGCTGTGACGGTGCAGGCACTTTTTGGCTGTTTGCTCTCCAGGGTCTGACTGTTTCTATATTTTGTCGTTCTCCCCTGAGATGTGCCATCACCGTTGAACACAGTGCCACTGCTTTAAAAAAAGGGGACAGTAACAGCTGAAAATGAAGACGGATTGTCACTTTTGTACATTGGTGGCAGAAGGGAGCTGCACTGCTCCAGGTTACAAAGGCAGAAGGGGAAGCTGTGGCTGCCCGAGCTGCTGAGCATTTTCTAACCCTCTCACCCAGCTCATCAGTGACTCTCTAGAGAAGCAGCCTTACTCTTCCACTACACTTCCAGTCAAGGGTGTCTTTCACTGGGGAACTGAATCTGCTGCAGAAAGGTTATGATGTCTCTTTTGAGGTTTTCTACTCAATTCCTAAAATATACAGAAAGAAAGTATAAAAAGAATATGTAATAACATATGTATAATATATCTAGCCGTACATAAAATAATACAAAAGAAATACATTTGTTGTGGGTTTTAAAAAATATGTATTTTTTTCAAAACCCACAACAAAACAAACAAGCTGTATAGTGAATAAAGTTCCTAAACCAATTTTTGCAGTAAGAACCACTTCACACCAGCGATGACTCTGCTTGGCCATTTATTTTGAAGTGTTTTATTTTAAATTCCACATCCTACTACAGATGACACTTACAGGGATTCATTTAGGGTATAGTCAGTTTTCACCTGCCAGGAATACAAGCAGCATTATACCTGCTAGTGACTGAGGTGGATGTATATAAACATGGAAGTATTCCACTCAGTGCCGAAATCTGACAGCTTTGGAAGCAGACGACATCCTCCTGTGGAAGGGGAGGGCAAAGCAGGTGCATGAGGTGTTTAGGAGAGACCACAGAGAGCACAGAGCCCTGCATGAGGTCAGCTTGTCTGCAGCATCGAGCACATGCTGGAATCAAACCCCTCTACTTAAACATAAAGACAAATGTGTGGCTTAGACAAGCAAGACCAAGTCATTTGTGGTGGTACAAGGTGATGGTGGAAGAATGAATTGCAAGAGACCTTCTATCTCCACTCTGTGGCACTGAACTTTGAGGATCCTTTGAGCATCCCACCAATGAAGTGGGGAAGCCCAAGTGGGAGAGGTAATGGGACCACATCATTTTCTGGTCATTGGCTTAAGAGACCTAAGGATGGATTTACTTCTGTATGGAGGAAGGAGCAGAAGCAGAGACTGGCGTCAGTTGGTTACAGAAGAGTTATGAGCAGTTTATTGCAGTTAGCCTTCCAGTAGCACTTTCTTGAGGAATAACACTAAATGTCAGTGGACAGGTCTTCCAGGGTATAAGAAATTACTAAGTCTAGTAAGAATTTCCATCTCTCAATAGCAAAAGGTAACACCTCCTTCAGACTAGGATTCTCCAGGACATCTGAAGGTTTTCAGTGCTGCACCCTGCATCACTATTAATTCAGCTGTTGGTCTTATGGTCCTATGTTCACAATCCCTTCTAGGGGAGATGGCTGCATACCTGCAGTAAAATAAGCAAACGTGGGGCTCTTCCCTCCCACTCTGCAACTTTCCAGTCATTAGGGGCAACTGCTTGTCTCGGGGCTCCTCCAGTTAACTCATCTGCTCTCCAAATCACACAATAGCATCTAGAATCATAAGAAAATCTAAATAAATCAGCATCAGAAAATTTGCCACAGGCATTCGTTCCTGCAAGGATGTGATCATTTTAACACTTGTCAGGGTCATAGCACATAGCTGAGGAAATAGCCCCGGACTACTCTGCATTCCCAGGAGAATAAAACCAGAAGACATACAGAGTCACCCAGCAGGCAGCAGGAACAGGAGCAACGGCAGCATTACTTAACTATGTGCAATTTGCTCTCCCTATCTTGATTTAAATTACACTGCCAGGAGAGACTGACAGTGTCTGGAATCAAATTGCTTAGAAAAGTGCCTCTTCAGAGGGAGAGAAGAAAAAAATGCCCAAGTAACTTGAGTGCAAATGGTCTTGCAAAATGCCTACTGTGATCGTGGACTGGGAGATCTGGGGCTAGTTTTCATTAGGATGATTCTCATGTTATTATGCTGAGCCAAATCCTTAAAGCACTGGTTGTGAAATGGGGGGGGTTGCACCACTGACATTTCTACAGCGCACACGTTAAGCTGGGTCTCCTCTCAAGAGTTAGAGGAAGCACCATCAAACAAGAGTCTCTGATCTGTTCCTGCTTCCTTCACTTCTCCACATCAGCTCTGGGGACCATCTTCAGGACGATGGGCTGCTTTGGTTGCATGAAACGTTTTGTGTCCAGAACCAGTGGGATCTTAAGCAGGAGGAAAAGAAAAAAAAAAGCAAAGTAGCCATGTAAGCTGTGAGTAAGGACAATCATGACACCAAGATGACCCCTACAGCCCACATACATCTCATCCACCCCTTGTTTTCAGTGCATCTCCTAATTCACAGATATAGCAGAACTATCACTGTTACTCATGCAAAACAGGTACAAGCTGGGATTTAACATCCCTCAGCTCTTGAATAAACTGTTTAGTTCATTCTGGCTTTCATGTGGTGTGGTAGGAAGAGCTGCACTGATCAACAGGCTGCATGTGGAAGGAAATACAGCAAAAATCCATCCAGGGAGCCACAGCTAAGGAAGGGCAAGCAGTGCCATTTTGTTTAATGTTGAAGTGTGTCAGCACTAAGGGGAGCTAGATCGTAATGGGAGCTAGAGGAGCTATAAGCTCTCCAGGAAGAATGAAACCAAGATTGCTGCCCAGACTGAGTACTGAAGAAAAAAACGTCCTTGCACAGCAAAGCAACGGGCTCCCTAAGGGTGGGCTGGAAATCTCAATAAAAACAACAGTTAAAACTGGTGTTGGAGGGAGTCATCTTGCAGGGGAGGGATGAGTGTTTTAAAAAGTCTCCTCCATCAATTTGATGCTGCTCTCCTTCTCCCCATCAGGACAGAGATAATACAAGCCCAGCCTGACGAGCTATATTAAAATCCCCATATCCCCCGTAAGCTTTGTTTCAGGAACTTTAAGCAGCGTGGCTCAGAGCCCAATGTGCCATCAGTGGAGATGTAAGAGGAGGCTGCAGCTTCCATAGACATATTCCAAAATGATGCTCTGGCATGATTTTTTCCCTCCTGCTCTGATCTGATGTACATGACATCTTCTGTAGAAAAAAGGGCCGAAAGAGCCCCATAAACCTATGGGCACCAATAATACAATACATATTTAACTTGTCTCCTTTTAATTAAAGGCAGTTATAAAAAGAATCAATTTTATGGATTGCAGAGGACTAGAAAAATGTCATTAGACTTGGGGGAGGGTGGATAGGTCACCGCATTGTTAATGGACTATTACAGTCTTTCACCTCCAGGTTACTAGTTGAGTTGCAATCTGAATCTGCAGAGATTCCAGCTGAGCACTCGTGCCAAGTAATAATTTAATAAGGATATTTCTGTTTCTTACAACAAATGTCCTTTGAATACACTTGCTGCCCCCACAGCTCTATTTCTGAAGCTCGCCTCATGAAGAAAATGTATTAATGGCAACACCTTTTGTGGCAATCAATCCACAAGGCTGGTTTGGGGTTGGAAGCAAACACCAAACACGGTGCTACCTGCCTCTGAGTCATAGGGAGCTGCCATGTTTTCAGGAGGGTTTCCTTGATGTACGATTTCCAGCAGCTATTGGATTTACTTTATGTCAAACAGCCCTGTCTTGCAGGGCCTGACTCCTGCAGTGCTCTGCGTGTGGTGTTCACAGGGATCCTGGGCAAAGAAACCACCCTGGAGGGATCCTGCATAGCCTCAAAGGTGGGAGAGGGGGCACCAGTTCAAATTTAGCTCAGATTGTGCTTGCTTAAAAATTGTTCCCCTTTAAAGACTGTCTGGTGGCCCTTCAGAGATGAATTTTGGTGGTTTGGGAGTTCTTGCAGAGAAGAGCCACGTTCATGTGGCAAAGCACAGCTCTGGAGCGGGCTGTGGGGATATTCCCTTTCTGCTCTCTGCAGCAGGATCTTCCTAAGGTGGTTGAAGCAGACTGGCAGTGCACCATGGGGGAGAGAGCACCCCACAACTAAAGAGGCAGAAGACTTCAGGGATTTCAGCCTGACATATTCCACCACCATTAAATTTGCTTCTGTAGAGGGTTAAAAAAATGTATCAGTATTTTCTCCATCACTGGAGGTGTTCAAGGCCAGGCTGGATGTAGCTCTGAGCAACCTGCTCTAGTGGGAGGTGTCCCTGCCCATGGCAGGGGGTTGGAACAAGATGATCTTTAAGATCCCTTCCAGCCCAAAGCATTCTATGATTCTCTGATTTGTGATGAAACATTTAAATTACCTGAGAAGATTTAACTAGAGTTATTCCCCTATGCCTTTCTAATCCACAGTGAAAACTTCCTCCCTGATCTCTGCGTGAAGGAGTAAAACCCAAGTCTGCAGACAAGGTTGCAAGCTTCAGTGGTCCTGAAGCTAGCGGTCTCTGAACTCCTCAGGGAAGAGAGGAATTTACTGTTCATGAGAGACAGTTCCCTCTCTGTCCTGAGATGTAGGCAAAAGAGAGCGTGCAGAAGCATTTCAGTGGGACTAAAGGGCAGACAGTGAAACACATTGTGCCATATCCTCACCGGAGTGTCTTTGCAGGTTCTGAACGTGAAGTTTTGCAACAGGACAACCACAGCCACTTTCACGATGAGGAGAGCGAACCTCATTCCTATGCAGTTCCTGGGGCCAGCCCCAAATGGCAGGAAGGTGTAGGGGTCAATAGACTCCCTGTTCTCTTTACTGAACCTGATTGAAACCAAAAAAAAAAACCAAAGTTAGAAAGAGCTACAGTTCCAGGATTTGTCAGCTTTCAGATCTGAAGTGATGAAGGCAAAAGCTTTTTGTGTTTCTGTGTGTATTAGAAGAACCCAGCTACGTCCCTTATTTCTGTCTCAATAGATACCTTATGCTTCTGCTTTTATCCTGCTGCTTGGAGTTGGTTGTGTATCTCCAGGTGCATCAGGTGAACAGGGAATACCTGAAATATGCTAATGGATTTCATAACTACTCTTTTCTCAGAACTCCCTCTCAGCTCAAGAACTGAACCCAGATTTCAAACCCTAAACCACACAGGTCTACTGCTTCACGTCTTCCCTTTAGATCAAAGGACTGAGCGATCACAAAGACGTTCTCCCCCTGCGTGACTAAAGGCAGGGTTGCTTTTGAGACACACCAGCCATTCCTCTCCTCATCATGAAAAACAGGCAAGAACAATCAGCTTCACAGAGAAATTTGTCACAGAGCATTTTCAGTAAAACTTCTTAGTGATCAGTTAGTTTTCATGTCAGAAAGCTTTTCATTCACAGTACATGGGGTCTAGGTACAAACCCCAGCCATACATCCCGAGACACAGTACTAAGTGTCTCACTGCCAAGATACCAGCACATCCCTCTGACACACTCCCATCAAGGCCAGTGATCCCTCAAGACCTCCTGTCCAGTCACTCATGCCTGGTTTGTCAACCAGGGTAAGGACGGAGCTACTGGAGGATCTGACAGAGACTCCTAAGCAAGGATTGTTTCATAACTTCAGTCGAAAAATTAAGTTTTATTTCCTATCTGTCTTTGCCCTTCTACTGCTGATTTGCACGGCATTGTGCCAGTCACCCATTGGCTCTTGTTTTAGTATCTGGCCATAAACCCCTCAGTGTTACAGCTGCTGGGAGCTGCTCTCACTGTTGCTCCCTTCAATGCAGTTAATTAAATTCCATGCACAGTTTATGGATGTAGATCATAAAACTCCCCTCACAGTAATGCTGGGACTAGATGTCAGACAATGATAAATGCCTAATTTAAATGTTATAATCATGCATTCCCCACTTTTGCTGCCATTCCCACACCCGGGGCTGAGGCTGAGTGTGCAACTATTCCCCCGACCAGGCCCTCACCTCTCAGGCCTGAACTCATCTGGCTCTGGCCAGTACCCTGGGTCACGATGCAGCACGTAGGCTGGGATCACGACCACCATGCCCTCTGGAATAGTCACACCGTTGATCTCCACTGTCTTCTTACAGACCCTCTCGAGCCGGCCTCCGGGAGGGAAGAGGCGGAGGGATTCGTTCACCACCATCTCGAGATACTCCAGCTGCGTGATGGCCTTGTACGTGGGGGTAGCCTGGGGAGCAGAATCAGGGTGGCAACAACCACATGACTTGAACCCCCACCCCAAAACCCCACCAAAACTTCCACTTTAGGGCATCAGAGACAGAAGGAGAGGAAATCTCAGTGCCAGCACCTCCTCCACTCTGTTTTGTTTCCAACTTGGCTTTTGACTCAGGGTGTACAAGGCACAGTGACAACAACCCCAGCATCTCAACATAAGGAAAAACTTCTTTGGTGTGAGGGTGCCAGAGCCCTGACCCAGGCTGCCCAGAGAGGTTGTGAAGTCTCCTCTGGAGAGATTCCAAACCTGCTTGAACAATGTGATGTTGGGCAATTTGCTCTGGGTGACCCTGCTTTGGCAGGGGGTTTGGACAAGATGATCTTCAGAGGTCTCTTCCAACTTGAACAATTCTGAACCCTCCTTTACCTTGTTGGGCAGGCTTGCATCGATCTCATCCTGGAGTCGCTGCTGCACATCAGGGTGAGTGGCCAAGTTATATGATATGTAGCTGAGGGTGGAGCTGGTGGTCTCATAACCAGCAAAGACAAAGGTAACAGCCTGGGCCAGAATCTCCTCATCACTTAATGCTGAAAAGAGGCATAAAAGCACATAAAAGAAGCTGAAAACTACAGGAAATGGGAGTAAGGAGATAATCACTCTGTTTGCTCTTTGTTGCACAAACAGACCTCAGGATTTACCCCAGGAAATGCTAGATAATAAAATATGACTGACATGTGATAATCATTATTACAGCCCCGCTACCAAGACTTTGAATTTCCCATAGGATTAATGGCTAAAATCCTCTCCTCTTTCCTTCCTTTAATCACAGGAGTAACTAGCATGCTTTCTGTCGAGAGGAGGACAGATCTCAAGACATACTTTTGCATGAGTCAGTCTCAGCAGATTTGGAGCTCTCATGTGGGTTCTGCGAGTCAATCATGAGTTGCAGAAAATCAACCTGGTCCTGGGGAGAAACAGAGGCAGTCAGAGAAGATGTGAGTGAGGAGAAGGCAAACCTTGTCCAGCAAAATCTCCCTGCTGACAGGCCAGCTGCATTCACAGCCACAGAGGCAGGATATGGCTTCAGTGCACACCAAGGTTTAGACTGGAGACCCTCTATGCATAGAGATACTTTCTCCATCTAGAAGCTGAGGCAGGGCAGGTTTTTAGCCATCCCCCAGCTTGATTAGCTAGCTGGGCGCTGTTATGGACAGGAGGTGATACACCCCAGCTTCTAAAGATGCCACCAGTTCCCTCCAGCACTCAGGACAGCATGGTGAAGAGAAAAGGCCTCCTGAACTGGACTCACCATACTGCTCTCCTTTTCTCGTTCCTTCTTCAATTTTATGAAGACACCCTTAAAGAAGTCCATGATCTCTGAGGGTAACAGATTCACATTCATCTTTTCCAGCACTGGAATAATGGAGGGGAACACAACTAAAAGGAGATAAAAGTACATCATCTTTTAGCTCAAAGGGACCCAAGAAATAAAAAAATTGGCACAAAGCATAGAAAGGAGTTGAGTAAATTTGGACTCTGACCCCAAAATTGCTTTTTGTTGCCTTCAGCCCTCTTTTTACCTATCCATGGCTGGAATGCAGTAACACTTGTGAATCTCCTCCACATATCCCTATATAGCCACGGTGCCACAGTAAGAGCAGCCCCTTGTGACAGAGGAGATCTCCATTGCCTCTCTGCAAACAGGGTCCCTGCTTCTAGCAGGGTGCTGCAAAGACCCACGCAGGCTATAAAAATTCTGACTGTGGATTCCGTGAGGAACTGTTCCTACAGATCTGCTAGGGTGACTCCAGTCCTGCAAAGCGCTGAGCTTCTCCTGCATGGCAAAGGCAACTCAAAGCTACTGATGGAGTTGCCAGGAAATGCAGGTGGTCACCACCTCTGACATCAATTCAGGACTGTATGAGACGAGGTGTGTCATACCTAAGAATATTAACACAGGGTTTAGGAAACTCAGTTGGAGAAGTTTCTTAACGTTGGTGACAAAAGGGTCGTTGGGGTTGCCCATGGAGTCAACATGCACACTGAAAGAAGTGCTGGTCACCACATCCATGCTGTAGGCTCCAAAAATGCTAGGTAGGAAAGAAGGGAGAGTGAATGGGATGAACTCAACCAGAGTAGTGAATAAGAGCTCATCTAGGAAAAATGCTTGAGAGAGGGAATCTCTTTTAATCCAGGACTCAGTGCAGAGTCCTAACACACTAAGCCCAGTCCTGATTTACACACTAAGCCCAGTCCTGATTTAGCAGTAAACGTGATTATGGGTTAATAGTTGGACCTGATGATCTGGAAGGTCTTCTCCAACCTAGATGTTTCTAGGATTCTATGATTCTATTTTCCCAAGCTTCCTCAATTGCTTTCAGCCCCAATTCTTCTCAGTGTCAAAAACCTAGGCTGTAGTTGGAAAGCACTGAACAGCACTCTGGGGTGACAAAGGCTGCATTCAGATTTCTATCTGTAAGAGATTGTAAAATTGATATCCAAAAATAACACATCTTGCAGGGTTTCCGGAACAGGTTCTACACCTTCCTCAAAATGCCTCCCCAGTAAAATGAAACTGGGAACAGAGCCTAGTTGCTCTGTTTGAGCAGAGGAGAGAACAACAAGCCCAACATGGAGGAACATAGCATGCCCATGACCAGTACAGAACTTGTCTCCATAGCTGACAAGGGATCTGTTCTGCAGCATGGAAAAGGCTCTCCGAAACAGCCCCTTGCTCACACTGAATACAAACTCTTTCCTGTCAGCCCCACAGTTACTCACTCCTTCATGGTCACGAACTCATTGTTAGCCACTTTCTTCTCAATGTTTTTCACTAAGTTTTCACCATAGTGGTTAATGGTAGGGAACATCTGAAATGCAAACCAAAGCAAAAGGCACTGTTGACTCTTCCTCCTCCACCAGACAAGGCTGGGCAATTCTGTGACAGGCCAGGGCTTTGGCTTGTGGAGGAAGGACAGGCAAGGGGAAGATACCATTTCCAAGCCTCAAGACATTGCTTGCTTTCATTTTCCTAACCAGTCCACAGAGATCAGGTGCTATGACTGAGCAAGATTCTCCTCCCAAAACCCACATGAGGCTCCCATTCCAGCTAAGCATCCACTCGAGCTGGGAGTGAACATGGCTCCTGAGCACATGGAAAATGGGCACCCATGGTCGGAGTGATGTGCTTAGCAAGAAGAAAATACAGGTCATAGGGCCAACAGCCTCAGCTTGCAGTACCTTGTGTGCCATTTCATCCCCCATACCCTTCTCCTGACTCGCTCCCCACATTGCTGCATGGCACCCAACAAATCAGGTGCTAATGGATGTGACAAATGAGGTGACTTCCTCCTTTGAAGTGAAGGTCTATACTCAGAAATAGCCCAGTCTTCCCATGGATATTATGCAAAGTACCAGTGGTCTCTGTTTTACCTCCTTCAGCTTCCCACCGGTGAAGGCTGGAGACAGCACAGTACGAATCCTTTTCCATGTCTCATCTTCAGCCACATTGAGGGCTGACTTCAGGATCCCATTCAGACCGAAGTTCTGCACAGGGAGAATGTTACAGCAAAAGGGACACATACATGGAGATGGTGAAGGTTTCCAACCCCCATCCACGTGTCAGAAATACAAAAACCCCACACTGTGGAGTGTTGACTTGGCTCTGGAAGTCCTATCAGCTCTACCTCAACCAGCAAACAATGGAAATGGAAACAAAAGTTAAGAATCATAAATGAAATCAGCCCTAAGGTATGTCCAGGCTGAAATCCCACTGTTCCAGCCAGAGTGGCCTCTACACCTCCCTAGCAGATTTTGTTGTTGGCATCATTGATAAACTGGGGCACAACAGAGAGCAACTACTTGCTGAAGGACACAGAAATGGAGAACAGAACCCAAGAAGAAACTCTTTCTTTCTTGCTGTCTGCTCTGTGCTGGAGAGCAAAGCCCAGGACTAGATACCTACCCGGCGATTGGTAAAAATACTATAGCACTCTTTCACCAGGATATTTTTGATGAGGATGGGGTCCGAAACAACCAGCACAGGCTGTCTGCCATCAAAAATCCTAAGCCAAGAGAAACCCACAGTCAGTGCATCTCTCACGGTCAGTTGGAGCAAGGATAGCCTGCTTTGTCTGTGGCATCAACTGCAGAAGCCCTAAGAGTCTGGGCCAGCTGAGTCCTTCCTGAAAATACACCTGAAAGGATGAGGCTGAAACTGTTCTTTTTTTATGTGGTGAAAGAGGAGAAAGAGAAAGGAAGTGGCAAACACAGACAGCATAAGCATTTCTAGCAATCATCTGTGGTGTTAAAGACTTGCCAAAGCAGTATGGGTTTAGATAAAAGCAGCTTTTGCCGTGACACTGATCCTGCACTTGGGCTGTCTGAGCTCTGCTTCTGCAACTGGTAGCTGGAGTCAATAAATCCACACTGCATAGCCTACCTGTGGGGTACAGAGATTTCTCTGCTTGGCCTAGGAGGCAACGAGGGGGGACAAACTCATCTGTCTCCTCCATGTTCCGATCAACAGAGACAGAAAAACTTAAAAGCCATGATGTGGGCTAAAGGGCAGGGAGCCTTGGGCCACAACTGAGGGAAACTGCTGTCTTCAAGGGACTCGCAAACATTTAATCTTCCAAAAAAGAAAAAAAAAAGGCACTGGGTTTCATGAAGTCTCTTAGGATTGTTTTTGCACAACAATTTTGCTTCGGTTTGAGAGGTTCTCAACAGGAGCAGGATAAGAGGCCCTGGCACAAACCTGGCACTGTGCAAGGAGCAGGGAGGGACACTGAAAAGTACCTCATGCCCTGGCTCTGGAATAAGCAGGGAGCAAGATGAAAACCACCACGGCAGCCTGCAGCTTGCTTTCTGCTCAAGACAGACAGAAGAGCAGCTTCAAAGGCGTGAGGCTCAGTTTGACATCAAGCAGTGGAGGTTATTTTCAAAGCTTCTGAAAGCAAATGACCCCCGCAAACTGGCTACCATAATCCCAGCCCTGCACCGTGCTGAACTCCCAGCAGGAGAAAAGCCTTGGAGAGACGGATAGAGACTTTCCCAGTAGTGAAGCTGGATTTTCCCAAGCTGTCACTGCTGCAATTAGAGTGCTGAGACATGGTGGAGCATTTCCATTCTCTTCTGGGGCCGTGGAGCACCCCAAACAGGCAGTTTTGTTCTGCAGCAAGAAACTCACCCCCAGATTTTGCCATACTTTTCAAAGCACATCTGATCAAAATTCTGGACTCCCTGCAAAAGAAGAAAGGAGAAGTGAGCAGTTAGCCAGAGCAGAGCAATCAGAGCAGGTCACAGCTGGCAGTGCAGCGCACCCCACAGACCCATTGTCAGTGGCAAAGGTTGGGGGGTGCATGGCAGCTCTTAGGAGCCATCTAAACACTTAGGGAGCATTTGCACTGGAGGGAAAAAAGAGAGTTGGGAAGGCAAAAAAAACCAACAACAAAAGCACAGCACTTTCAACTTCCACTAGCCAACCTGAGCTAAAAATGTAATAAAGACAAACCACGACAGAGTACATCGTTACAGCGCGAGCAGAGCTAGCAGGCAGAACTAGATCCCAGGGTGTCCTTTATCTTCAGCTCTACAAGTCAGAGCTGCTACTGCCTTGTCCTCATGAGATCTTCCACTGCAGTTACTGAACCAGAGTGATGATGGCTTTTCTGTTTTGCTTTGTTTCCATTAAGGTTTTAACTGATGTTACACGTAAGGATGAAACTTATGGGACACATAACACTCACCATGCATCAACCAGGAGATCATATGCAAGCTGTGAACCCAGCAAACACAAGCTAAACTACCTCTTTCTTTGAAGCTTTCTTTTGTCATTTGCAGTTATCTGGGACCAGCTACTACCTAGGTAGCTGGTAAGGTTTGGAAACTTGGCAATAACTGAGTTTTATTTAGAAATCCATTCATCTGGCTTAGTTTCATGCTGGCCCAACAGCACGGACAGGACATGCTGGGGCTAGTTTAGCCTCTTCATGGGGACAGCCCAAAGAAACACACAGTTCTCAGAATTTAGGCATCTCTCCAGTATTTTTTTTTCTCTTTGTTTCCAACAGAACCTCAGCTACTGGGAAACAGGTAGAAATCCAGAGAGAAACTAATAATTTACAAAGTAGCTGAAAAACACAGCTCATCTCATTCAGGTCAACCTGAATTTTTGTGTTCTCTGTGTGTCTGAAGAGCTTCTGACCTGTAAGCATCATTTGCACCCAAATGAATCAAAGGCAGAGGAAAGAGGTGCCCAAAGGATGGGAAAAACAGTACAAGTGTGATTCTAAGGCAGCTGCTGAGCAGCAGCTACTGGTACTCACGTGCCGGTACCCCAGTAAACTTCCAAAAAATGGCACAGGTTGTGGCCCGGGAATGCCCAGCTTCTTGAAGGCCCGGAAGGGCCATATCCCATAACTGCCAAGCAAAGAGCATGTGAGATGCATTTATGCAAAGATAACAGAGGATTCTTCATACTGATCGGAGTGAGCAGCTTAAATGCCTGGTTTCCATCACCCAGAGAGCTGAAGTTCTGTCCCAGCAGCAGCAGACCTGCTGAGGACAGGACACTCTCTCTTCCTGCAAGAAATGTGGGTTCATTTGGGTTGAACAGGATGATTTGCAGTATGTTTTGATAAGGGACAAGAGCTGAAAAAAGCTGCAGCCTGCCCTAGGCAAATACAGCGTACCTGGGCACCTCGTGAGGGGCCTCATTTAGCTCCCCAGACCATTGGCTGAAGAGGGGTCTGGGGTCTCTGAAGGATGAAGTTCTTAAGCTGAGACCAGCCTGTGTATTTGCCTTTGCAAAGACCTCCTGTGATGCTCAGGTGGTAGAGCCACAGCAGCAGAGCCAAGCAGGGCCATAAATTCCAACAGTGAAGTGAAGTTTTTGCTCGCTACAGCTCCCCTGCGTGACATAAGCAGTTTTGCCAACAGAACTGTTTAAACGGGGGCTTCTGCTGGCACAAGCACACGGGCAGACCCAGACATCATCCAGCTTGCAGAGCCCAAGGACACCCTATCCCCTCCACAGCCTGCTGGTTAGAACCAGGCAAGTTACTTCTCCTTTTGGATCTGCTGAGAAAAGAAAAAAACAAACCAAAACAAAACAACCCCCAAGAAGTTCCTTTTTCTTTCTCTTCCAGCCCAGCCCCAGCTTCCTCCTCCCCTTCCAGCTGGCATGGGAAGACCTGCAGCCCCCCCCTCCCCATTACCAGCCCTCAGCTCTGCCGTGAAGGTAGCACCGGGAGGAGTTGCAAGCACTAATGGGTGTTCTTGAACACTTCCCACCGAGGGTGACAGCCCCAGCACCTCCCCAGATGCTGGCACTGGGTTCTCCTCTCCCTCACCGGGGAGGGGCAACCAGCCTCTACTTACAGCACCAGCAGGCTAAGGAAAGCGATGAGGAGCAGCCAAGTGACAAAAGAAAAGTTTGGCAAGAGATCCATCGTGCCTCCCAGCCTATCCTGAGACCACCAAGCCTCCTGCACACCCGCTGTCTTGGTTGCTGGGGTTTTTTCACCCCCCTGACCTTTAGCCACAGCCAGGATCACATGGCAGTGAAGGAGGAGTTGTCTTGTTCGCTGGGTTGATCAACCTTTAACCCTTGGGAAGGTTTCTCCTTGGATTGAGATATGGTGGGACTTGGTCTTAAAGGTGTTTTCCAACCTTGGGGATTCTATGATTCTGTAAAATGCCCAGCCCCACACGTCCTGAGATTTGAAACTGCTGGAAGGATAGTTTTCAAAAGAGGAAAAGATAGCAAAGGGGATCCCCTTCCTTCACCTCTGGACTCCCAGGACAGGGTCTTTTCCTCGGGGTGCGAAGCCAGTCGACACACCAAATGGAGAGATTTGCTTTCTTTCAGTTCTGCAGAAATGGATGCTGGGCAAAAAAATTGCAAACCCAGCCCCTGTGGGCTTGAACAGCAGCAGTTTATATACAGAACAAATAACAAATCATATATGATTGGTTACATGAGTTTGCAGCACATAAATCTTTGCATGCTGCATTATATAATTCATTATACTAAGGTGTTCCCACAGTGACATTTAAATTCTCCTCCTAGAGGTGGATCGCTTTTATTGAGGGGTATAACTAGGAGGAGTATAACAAGGAACTGCTACTGTCCACACACCCCTGCCCCAAGTTTCTGGGGGGTTTCTGGCTGCTCAAATATACCACCCCTTGTATTTCCCCTCCCATCCCCATTTATCTTGTCCTCCCACATCTCCTATTTCCCTCCTGGAAGAGACAGACCTGGTGGAAAACACTTGCAGAGGGTTGAAAAGGGTCCAGTACCCTCAGGCAGAGCCCTCTGGACTTTAGACTGGGTGAGGAGTATGATATGGTCTCGTGGTGGCACAACCTGTGCTCACACCTGAGCTGATGGGAGTTGTGCCTGACACCCCACTGCGTGGATCGGTGGTTTTGCTGAATTACCTGCCTGTGGCCCAAGCCCCAGGAAGCCACCAGGGCATGGGCATGTGAGCAGGAGATGTTGAGAACCGAGCAGTCATCCTCACAAGGCGATAGCCAGCGTCAGCAGTCCCCAGCCGTGGTGTTTAGGGATGGGTCCCCATTACCTTTTTGCCCTGGACTTCCTGCTTGCTCTCAGGCATGGGGCTGCACAAGGTGACTTTTGTTGTTTGTCTTTAGGCAGCTCAGCAGGTCGCCCACCAGACACTCACACGGGACCGTCTGTTTTCTACCAGAGAAACAGGGAAAATGCATTACACGTACCAGCAGATTGTGCAGCGAAGCCTCCGGCCAGTTTAGCTACATAGGCAAGCTCCCCACGCTGGCAGGCGGCTGTAGGGGTGGGTCAGGACGTGGTGTCCTTTGTCCCCATTACACTGGGAAGAGCCACAAGTGTCCTATTTGTGCTGTCCAGCACAGTCCCCTTTCCCATGTCCTCTTGTCCTGGTGGCAGCAGGGATAGAGTTTTCTCTCTAGTAGCTGCTGTGTACAGTGCCGTGGTTTGGGTTTAGTGTGAAGATGATGTTGATAACACAACCAATATTTTAGTTGTTGCTAAGTAGTGCTTATCCTAAGGCAAGGATTTTTCAGGTTCCCGTGCTTTGCCAGTGAGCAGGTGCTCAAGAATCTGGGAGGGAGCATGGCCAGGACAGGCTGACCTGAACTAGCCAGAAGGATATTCCATACCAGAGAACATCATGGCCAGTATATAAACTGGGGGGAGCTGGCCAGGAGGTACCTATTTCTGCTCAGAGCACAATGTGTCTTTAATTTGGTTTATCCCCCCCTTTTTTTTTTTGTTATATTCCTTTCCATTACAATTATTATTCTATTTTATTATTGTTATTATTACAGTTATTAGTTATAGTGATTTATGAGACCCAGCTGCAAACCTCACATGCACACCATGCTCCCCTGCACCAGTCAACACTTTTCTGCCTTTGGCACACTCAGCCTTGAGGAAACCCAAGGGCTTCTGCAATTACCTGCCGGTCAGCGCACGCAGGTTGCATGTGGCTATGTCCTCAGGTCAGCCGTGGTTTCTGCCTCGAGCCAAACATTTATTTTGCCTCACAGAACACATCCAGTGGGTGCCAAGCTGCCAAAGGGTCCAAGAATCACCTCCACACCCATGTGGAAGAGTCAAGAGGTGTTGCTACATTTTGGATAGGACAACATCTTTGGTTTTAGGAGGTGCGTGCCTGATTCCTGCTCCCCCAGACTGCTCTGAAGAGCTGAACCCTGGCAGTGTGCTCCAGCAGGAACCTTATTCTCCATTTTATGGGGTTTTCCCCTATTAAGACACCTTAAAGCAACCATATCCTCAGAGTTAACTTTTACCTTTGCATCCAAAGGCCAGTTCCCCACCTCATGGGTTCCATACCAGAAGGACATCAAAAACTGCAATGAGAGGCAGGAGAAACCAGGTGCTGGGGCAGCAACTCCCTTGCCAGGATTAGCTTCATTTTTTCCCTCGCCATATACCTTTGATTTTCCAATAACCTCTGCTAACAGCCACTGTCACTTCTCAGTGAGAAGTAGGCTTGTAGTCCAGTATTTTCTCCTCTCTCAGATGAAAACTGAGGCAAAGCCAGACATCAGAGGAGAGCAAGGACCTTAGCTACCCCCCCAGAAAAAGTAAATAAACCATGCAGCAACTTCATATGCAAGGAAATTGCTTATTTGTCCAAGGTAGATCTACTGATCTAGAGATGACACTCTAAGGGGAAGACAGATGCAGAGCCTGATCAAAGTCACAGTGCTCCATCACACAGCTGGAGCAGGGGGTACAGTGACACCATCCCCCTGTCCCATTTCACATCAGGAGAACTTATCTTCCTGGTGGTGATGTGCTCTGCCACCCTCTCTGTGACCCTGTGGTGACAGGGACTTTGGAGGGGATCCAGAGCTGGTGGTGGGGATGTTCCTGAGCCAGGCTCTGCAGCATCCCCACTGGAAGTCATGTCCATGGGTTACACGTGTGGCTGGTGAACTCCTGCAAACTCCTTTCTACCTTGAGTTTTGTTTTGTTTTTTCACATGTCTCTTGAAGCACCATTGTCTCCCTAGTTCCACAGATTCGAGAACATCACTGTCGATAAAAAGTCCACCTCCCAACCAAACTTGTTACCACAACTCAGAGCTGCAGGTAGAGAGATGCTGAACACTCACTGTCGCATAATTTTATACAAACTGAATGTATTAAAGTGATGCTTTTATACTTACACAGCCCTTTGGACCAAATGTGATGGTAATATACTTACCGAGGTTATTTTTTTAAGGTGAATATCACTGAAATGGCACCCAGGAGGAATAAAGCAGAGGCAGAGGATCTCCAGATCGTATTTCCTGGCAACGTGTAAAGGGTTTTAGGATTGTGGGTAAGTGAACCACACAACAGTGCTGCAGGTGAGGCTGCTAGCAGCATCCCAGCTCCTTGTCTAGGAGAAAGGAAGAAAGTTGCCTGCATTTGGGCTACACAGCTCTCACCTGTCCAGCACTGGTGACCCAGGAAAAACATCTTGTGGTACCAAAAAGAGGGAGTGATAAGTGCTCCCCACTGTGCTCCTGCAGCCAATGAACTAAAACATGCTAAAAACAACAGCAGCAGCCTGTGAATTGACATCAATGCTGCTTCTAATTTCACCTGTTTCACAAAATTACCACCTTTTTTTCCCCTCTCTGATTTTGGATAATAGCTTATTTAATAGGAAATGTCTCAGAGAGAGCTATTAAACCCCACTGGCAAGTCACATCAACAGCCAGTGACCTCTTCAATGCCCTGGGCTAGGTCACAGCTATATATCAGAAGACAGAGAGGGTTTATTGCCCTAGTGATGTTTCCAGGGTAAATGACCTGTACCTATGGAGGACTCAGAGTGGGCCAAATGGAACCTCCTCCTCTAGGTCATGAGCAGACGTGGCCTCAGCCTCTCTGACCTTGCCCTTCTTTCTGACACCAGCACAGTGTTGTTGCTTTCTCCATTAATAAGAAAACCCAAGGGCTCTAAAGAGGCTTGTGGGAGCCCTGGATTGTTGCACAGTGCTATCAGAAGACCATATCTTCTTATACCACGGGGAGAGGAGGAGAGACTCAGTGTCACCCCTGCTTCCCCCATTGCAGGATCTCCCACAGTGGTCCTGGACATCACCAAAGCCATGACCCCCCATGCCTCCCACACTCACCCACTGGCCACCAAGTGGTCCATCACACCGTGGTGGCTCCTGGTGTGTTTGCTCCTGCCACGCTACCCCGGCAACAATCCTGGTTCAGTATTAACTCACATGCCATCTGCTGCTCCTTATCACAGCAGTGCTTGCCTTTCATGCATTGGACACTTTCCCTGTGTATGTGTTATTGTCATTCTGGGGCACAGCACCATTCTGCTGCAGCCAGCACCCTGCACTCCTCTCCTCTCCACCAAGAGGGGACAGGTGGCCAGGCAAAGTAGATATGTGGGGATTCAAAAGCTGATGGTCGCCATGGTTAAGACAAACAGAAAGAGATCTGAGCTTTGATATCTGGCCACAGTCACTGATAGTGTCAGGAGCTGTAAAAACAGGATGATACATCTTAGAGCAACTGGGGAAACAATGACTGAATTGATGGGGCATAAAAGATGATATTAAAACTCATGCAGAACTTCAGAGAAGCAGGGCTGACAAACAAAAACTCCTGTTTATAAAAGCTCCTAGAGAGAGAGGTACAAAAGTATTTTAAATTACAAGGTCCTCCCTGGAGACAAGGTGGGTTTACATCATCTGTTTGGTAGGAGTGAACGAGGCCAAGGGGAGAGACGTCCTGCATGGACACAGACCAGCGGGTAGAAGACAAGAGACACATTCTCTGCTGCACCTCAGGCTTTTTCTTTAGCTGTTGTATTGTAGACCCAAAGGTTTTCCTTTCCTCCACACACTATAGAAAAAGTCATGTTGTAACACACAACGGTCTTCTAACAGACACAGCAAACTGTCAGCCTTGTTAAAAACCAGGCTTTATTCACTGATTGTCCCATCTTTAATGATTCTCTTCTTATGTTCCTCTTGTCCCACAAATGGGATCACAAGCTGTTTATTTCTGTCTCCTCCTTTCAAACCTTGCTCTCAAATGAGCCTCTTGAAAGGACTAAATGGGAAAGCACCAGATGTACGACTTCCTCAAAGAGCTCCAGCAGCCGGGGAATGACCGAAGGCTGGCACTGGTTTCTCCCTTCCTCCTCACCAAGCCCTGGGTATTTCTGAGACCTCTGCAGAGCAAAACCACCATGTTGCTCCTTTCAGCCAGCAACGCTGCTGAATGCTCCTGAAGCACTGACAGCTGAAACCCATCTCCCTTTCACTCCTCTATAATTTCTGAGCAAGGATGGAAAATTATAAGCCGGAGCCAGCACTGCAGCATAAAACTAATTACAGAAAGCACAGAGGGGACAGTGCTGTGAGCACTCCCCATGCACTCAGACACCCGCTCCTCCAAGGACAGCCTCTCCTTCACCCGTCTCACATCATACCAGAGAAGAACTTCTCTGTCTTTTCACACCTCCCAGCTGGTAGCTCGGGCTCACTTGCTGAAGCAGCCGGTGCTTTCCAGAAAGTGAAGTGGCATTGCCACATTAGCAATGACCTCAATTTCTGCTGACCCACTTCCAAACTAGAAGTCAAGCCAGGAAAAAAAAACCCAAAACAAAACCGAAAACAAACAGAAATCATCACACAGCCCTAAAGACATCAGCTTTAAACATACAACATACAGCTCTTTGTACCATAATCCCCTTACCTCCAAACCCACCCTATCTCACGAGGACACATGTTAAAAACAGCCCAGTGGGTGTAATCCGGTTTGGAGCCAAGATCTTTGCTCGCCCAGACCCAGCACTCAGAGCAGCATTGCTGCCCAAGGGCAGAGTTTGGCCCATCCTTTCTGTCTCTGGTGCCTGAGCTCTGGTTGTTTTTCCAGGGTACATTCTCTGCACAGACTAAGGGCAGGGATGAAGCTGTTTGGCACATGATTCATTCAGCATCACGGGCTCCCTGTCAGCAGGTGCTGGATGTGAGCCAGCCCGAGCATGTTCCAGCACAGTCCCTCCTGAGAATCCAAGCAGGTAGTGCTGGAGGCTTCTTACTCAACCTCATTGGGAGGATTTTTCTATAGCAACTAAAGCTAGGTGTTTGGCTGGTTGGATTAACCCTTACTTGCTTCCTGAAATGGGCTTCATTGAAAACAAGCATCTTTTTCTCACCTCTTTAATTTCTTCTGTGGTGTGGAGACAGCGACGGATCAGTGAAAATGTCTTCATCGATCACCCCGGATGGTTTTTGCTGGATGAAGGATTGAAATGCTGCATCCTTCCTCTGCCAGTCTTTTCCATGGTGGGGGGTAAAACATTTCCTAATTTCCGTCTGGTTACATGAGGTTTAATCCCAGAGGACACAGACTCCCAGCAGATCAGTCACAGTCTCAATAAATCAATCTGCAGGAAAGTTGCCCTGCTTCATCCCAAATTTTTCATTGTTCACTTTCTGCAATGACTCCAATTGCCCTGCTCCTCCCATAGCCCCCACCTCTGGGGTGTTTATACCAATCAGGTGCACTTGTGCATACATAAAAAATAACCCAAAGTTAAAAGAAAAAAAAAAAGTTTGTATTTACAAGCTGAGTCTTGTACTGTTGGAATTAGACTCTAATTAGGTCAGTCATGTTCCCCTGGTAGGGTAAGAATGATAGTGCTGGAAAACAGACAATTTACAGAGACCCAAAAATAACTCATCCTGCTGTTTTGTGGGAAAGATGTTTCCCCTTCACCCTACGCTGAGGACATCTGCAGTCAAGGCCATGTGGGCACACTGATACCAGTCACACACTGCAGCTCGGTCCCGCAGGTAAAAGTTGGCCTATGCCTCAATTTCCTCCCACTAAAGGAGGCTGGAGTGAGGTCACCTCTGTTTGTAAGGCACTTGTATTAAGTTTCACTCTCAGCATGAAACTCAAGGCTAGATCAGCCTTTTTTTTTCCCCAGATTTGCCTTCTTGGCCTTATCTGCACCGCTTGATTAGTGTACAAAGGGCAAGCATTGACATGAACTCGCATCACCAAGGCTCAGGGTGAAGAACCACTCTGGGCACTGTTGCTTTGAACCAGATCAGCACAAATGATGCACTCAAGCCCTGAGAAGTTGCACAATGCAGGGAAGTACCTTTGAATGACATCAAGGCCGTCGGCTGCTTCTTCCTCTGACCCAGGCACCATCACGCAAGGATAGCTTGCGGTGTGCTCCGTTTTCCATACATAGGTGCAGATTCTCTGGTTCTGCAAATGACTTCACTGGGGTTTCAGCACTGCTGAGAAATTTGCCTTGTGAAACCTCGCAGAATGACTTTGCACGTCAGAGTCATCTGATTTAGAATTATCCTAACTCATTAACGAACGCTGATGAACATACCAATTGCCTACTTAATGAAGGTATCTACTGGCCTGGGAAGTCTGTGGCCATGTCTTAGAGGGACGTGCCCTGCATTTCCAAGGAAACCAGACAGCAAGGCAAAAGGACTCCTGGTTCTTGAGGCAGAGTGGAAGTGAACAAAAACCTGTGTTCAGATAAAGTTCCTTTTGATTTTGTGGGAAATGCAGGTTTGAAATGAAAATAATTGGCGAGGGGAGAAAAGAAAAAATAAAAAAAAATAAAGCACACCAAAAAAAAAAAATAGTCAGGCTTAAAAAAAATGCAAATAAAAGGAGCAAGGAGAAAAGTAAATAACCCTGGAGCAAAAACGCAGAGGGAAGAAGAGGAAACAAATGAGACAAATAGCAGGAAAAGGGTCAGTAATGAAAGCCCAGATTACTCAATTCAGTCAAGCCATTGCTTGTGCTGTTCAGGGCAGGGCGGGAAGCCANCCCCCCCCCTCCCTTCTCCCACTTGGAAAACATTGATTTCTCGCCCTCATTTCTCCCACCAAAGCTGTAGCTGACCTGCCTGTGTTTAGTTTACTTCTCTAGGCCAGATGCTCAGCTGGTGGAAGGCACCACCAACCACTCTGGAATAACAAAGCTGCCCTGGTTTCCACCAGCTGGGATCTGGCCTGGCCTCCCCAGCATCAGCACGTTTGTTGTAATCAATTAACTGCTACAACCCTGCAAAACAGGATAAATATTTGAGAACAAAAGCATACAACATGGTGGCCCCACAAGCTTCCATTTCTGAATGGGTTTCAACTCTCCTGTATTAAGGATCTGGAGAACTTTTATTACCACCAAATAACAAAGTATTTAAGGCTGATCAAATTTTGAGTGGAAACTATTTGAGAGTGTCATTTTAGCTAAGAAGCGTCGGAGGATTATAAGATTTTACAGTCCAGAACTAACAGCAAAGAATTTCAGCCCCTGTTACATTTTCATCATCCTGAGCTGTTCACTCGTGAGCACGCTGGCAAGACACCCATAAACTTCTTCAAGCCTAAAATAACAGAAAAGGATGGAAAATATTTTTTTCCCCTCCCCAAAATAAAAGTACTAAGGACACACATGTTTCAAAAAGGGTTCTTTTAATTAGAAGCAAGTTTGCAAAAGAAGAAGTAACTTTCTCATATAAAATAGTGGAGTGGTGAAGGTGAGGCTAACAAGAGGTGTGGAACAGAAAATCCAGGGCAAATCCCCAAGGAGACACTGAAGTAAAAGCAACAATCTGATAACCATAGTACACCGAAGGGTAACTCAAACACAACTGTGTAAGGTGGTCCTACCCCTAAACTGATGGCAGATACCAAATCAGAGGATGGACTCCATCCAAAGAGTGGCGAAGTGATCAGCTACTAACTCACCATAGTATCATGTCCTTGCATCTTTCTGCTACCTGAGAGCTCCCACTGCACCATGACAGATCCCAGAACTGCCCAGGAGCTTAATGACATCAAGAGGGGAGCTCTGGTGGCACTTCCCAGGTGCCCCACCTGCAGAACACCACCACAGCACGTTAGCAGAAAGGTTTCATTCCCAGATCTAGAGAATTGGACATAAATGGAAAAACACTTTGATATAAAGCTCTGTAACCCATTCCAGTCTTTATATGCAGTGATTCAAGCCCCAAGAAAGTGCACAGTGATCAAACAGCATTAAAGTAATGAATTTCCTGCCAAGTCTTGAGGCTCCAGGGCCATTTAAATGGGCAGGTGGCACCTTTGAGAAGATAAAATTCTGAGTCAGAGCCTGAATCTCAAGTCACAATGGTATTTCACCCCTTGTTCAAACATACCTCACCTGTCCAGAGTGTCACGTGTGTGCTTATCGGTGGCAGCTCTCTACTACCAGGGGCAGCAAACCTTACACCTTCACAAAGTGAAAGCCAACTTTATTTGTCTGGGAGGGCTGGGGGTGGAGATGTGGGGGACAAGAAACAGAATACAAAAATACAAAAAACTGAAGACCTGACTTGTCAGGTTGAGCCACTTAAGGCCCATGCCCAGCCTAACATGTTCAGTCTTGGGGTGAATGTGCTCCTAATTCAAGGGTGACTTTGTAAGGAGGTTTCAATGGATACTGTACAACCACATCATCATGCATGTGGCTCTGTGTAAACGTAACAGCAACATACAGCTTGATGGATTCCAGTCTACAGTTTGACTCAATGACTTTAAGGGTCTTTTCCAACCTAAATGATTCTATGACTCTATACCTCTCCCCACATGACCTCTAGTAATGCCATGATGATGTATGGATTCCAAACATGCTGGCAAAACCCCATAAAACCGACCCAAATAATGTGATTGAACTAGCAGGAACTGCAGGTTGAAGGAAGCTGTTTGCAGTACAACCTGCCCATCCAGAAACTGCTCTGTGATGGCTTTTCCTCTCTAGATAAAACCCCTCATTGCATGTGCCCTTCTGGCTGCTACTGACAAAGGAGATCACTGAAGATAGGAGGTCTTGGGATCATACTCAGTCTTACATATCCTAGGTTTCTAGGACTTCAAGATTTCTAATGGCCTTGCCAAAGATTATCTTTCCTGGGTTTGTTTTGTCGTTGGTTTGGTTTTGGGGTTTTCTTTTAAGTTTCCCAATAAATTCCTTTTCTATAGGATTTTTCTGAAGCAAGTTGCTCTGCTTATCTGAAAACAGCAAGTGGAGAAGACACCAGTGATGTGTATGTATAAAAAATGACCTCCCCTCCCTTTTTGGAGAGCAGATTGGATAATCTTTGGATGACCCAATGGATTTCTCAAGGGAAGCAATGACAAGGATAATAAATGTATCCTCATTTCAAGACAGAGTTGGATATTTATTCTAAACAATTGCTACAGCAGCTTCTGGCAGGGACCTGGATATAAGCAGGAAAAATGAGATCCTGGCCCATCTGTAAAGCATCACTGGCTTTAACACTCNAAAAAAATGCAAATAAAAGGAGCAAGGAGAAAAGTAAATAACCCTGGAGCAAAAACGCAGAGGGAAGAAGAGGAAACAAATGAGACAAATAGCAGGAAAAGGGTCAGTAATGAAAGCCCAGATTACTCAATTCAGTCAAGCCATTGCTTGTGCTGTTCAGGGCAGGGCGGGAAGCCAATCTGTTTTCACTGGTATTGTTTAGGCTACAAATGCCATGGCAGATTTCCCATCCACTCCCATGTTTATATCTGTGCTCCAAGCCTAACCACAAAAACATGTGCGGAGGATACTCGTCCTGAGAAGAGTAAGGGCTGGAAGCAGGAGGGTGATACTCTTCAGAGCCAAATGACCTCAAAAAACCACTTCTACATCTTATGGCAATTTTGTAGAATAATGTCTCGTTCACAAAATTCTACGGCGTGAGGATTTTCATCTTCAAAATGGGTACATTGATACCTCTGGGTTATTGCAAGCTACCAGCCGCAGAAGGCTGCCTGTATTTATACAACACTGCATTATTTATAATATCCCTTTCAGGAGCAGAAGAATATGAGTTCTTTCCTCAGCAGTTTGACTCCCCCCCC
>VWZY01012000.1:333052-377378 GCA_013399075.1 Chloroceryle aenea | reverse complement strand
GAAGCAATGACAAGGATAATAAATGTATCCTCATTTCAAGACAGAGTTGGATATTTATTCTAAACAATTGCTACAGCAGCTTCTGGCAGGGACCTGGATATAAGCAGGAAAAATGAGATCCTGGCCCATCTGTAAAGCATCACTGGCTTTAACACTCAAAATTAAGAGGGGAAAAAAAATAAACCCTTTTGGGTAATGAATTCATTTCTTCTTCTGTACAGTTTTTTTTTCTTCTCTTCAGTAATGCCAACTGCTTCCAAAAGTGGGATCACTGGCCGCAGTGTGATTCCTTTAGTAAATGCTGATGAAACCCTTTGTTCTGTGTGCTCTTGCTTCTCCCTGCCCTCCCCATGAAGGGTTTCACACGGGTGATTCTCAGGATGGGGAAAAAGAGTCTGTAAAACAGTGCCCTCTCCTGTCCCTTCTCACTGCTGCCACTCCCACACGAGCAGCACTGGTTAAAAGATTTCCATTAAAAGATGGGAATGAAAAATACTCCACCCGAGGGTGTGGACAACGGTGGGGGACACACCATGTGTGATATGGACTTCTGGGGGATAAAATGCTCCACTCAGAGTGGGCTGGAACAGTGCACAGCTCCTTCACTTGCATGTACTTTTGCATGTCATCTATGATAGGGACCAGCCTGAGGTCTGATGCTGCTGGAGTGGTGGGAGCATTGCTGACAGTGGTGACTGGTGTCATCTCAGCCCTGGGAGGGAAGTGAAGACTTTCTCCGTAGGAAATTGGATATTTCCATGGTTATTGCATGAAAAATGAGCTCCTATTAAACCGTTCCCTAAAATGTCTCCCTTGGTCATTTCATGATGCTGTTTTTATTTTTTTAGTAACAGCCACCAAGGGACCTGAGAAACAAGGGGAAGAAAATAAATAAATAAGAATAAAATACCCTAAGAAAGCATTTTAAATATAAGCCTTCATTTCTCAAGACTGTTGTAAACAGGAAGATGGAAACAGAAATGGATTTGATGGGTGAAGTTGTTGTAACACAACTAATGTTTAAAAGTCGTATTTCAAGGCTGCAATTCCCAAAGATTACAGCTATGAAATAGAGCTTTCTTGCTAACTGATGGAGGCTTTCCTTCGAGATAGAACAATTTACCTGATATCTGAGGTAAATAAAACCTACCCATTAATCCTATTTTACAAGTACAGCATGTTAACAAGAATGTGCAGGCATCACGTGGGTAGCTACACAGGATCCCGGGCAGCAGAACACATCCCGTGCTCATCTCAGGGGTGAGCAGGGCAGGGCACGTCCTATGTAAACTTAGGGCAACTGGCTAAGTAAAACCAACCCCCATGGAAGAAAAGAAAAGCCAGCTTCTTAACAAAACATAACCGACAGTGACAAGACTGTGGGCTGGAATGGAACAGAAATTATTTTTTGTTCAGATCAACAGGTCCTAAAGGAATCACACCTAACCTGTTATTTTGCAGCAGTCAGAAGAAAAGGGCCAGACAGACATCTCCGCAGGTCCTTGGCAAGGTCAAGCCTTTTTGTTGCAGATCATTCTGAGAAGAAAAGGGATAGTCTCTTCTCCTCACCTTCTATAGATCACGCTGCTCCCTGTGTTGTCCTGCAGTGGAGCAGGGGCCACAAAGCCCATTCCCTTTACTCCTGACTGTTTCCTTGGTTTTTTTGCTCAATGTGGTATCAGATCAGCCCCATGGAGTAACTGCACCTTACACCAGCTCAGATCTGGCAATATTCAGGAGATAAGGAGTTATTTGCACCAGGCTTTCCTTTGGAGCAAACACTTTGGTGTTCAATCTGCATTCTACTGCTCTACATCCATAAGTCCTCAGTGGTCCTTGAAAGGCTCCTGCTGTAGCACTACCTCTCATACCTGTTGGATAAGCTCCATTAAAGTTCCAACAGCAATTGCATTGCTATGTCACATGTATATAAACCAAGGTGTTTAAAACTATGTAATCTGATGTGGGAAATAACAATGGATAAAGAAAACAAATCAGAAATGTAGATAATTTTGTCTAAGAAACAAAAAACTCAGACTGCAAACAAATTTTTGTCAGTTCAGTAATTAAAGCAAAGTCCATATGGCTTACGAGAACAGTCAAAGTGCACAGAAGGCAGTGGGGTTTTTGTTTGCTTTGCATTCCTCTTCGCAGTAAGCTCCACGTCATCCTCTTGGGAACCCCCTCTTCATCCCACACACATCCTACCCAGGTGCAGAGCGGGGATGGCTCACAGGGTTTTGGCTCAAGCCCGTGTCTTTGTGTATCCCTTGCCATCTAATGAGCTGTGGATTCGTATCCCAAACTCAAAAGCCCTTAAACACACCCACTGGAGTTTTTGGTTTTGAACTTTTTCTTTCCAGAGCATTTGGAGAGAACAGCAATCCAGTGCCAAAGCTATCCAGAACCTGTATGCACCAAGAGCAGCAGTGCTCAGAGGCAGTGCCAAAGAGTAAAAAGCAGTTCTGAAGATCATTTTCCCTGTCCTAGAGGCACTGAAAGGTGACAGCAGGGCTGAGCTTGCCCTTGGACCTCAGCTGTTCAGGTGAGGTGCCACCAGACTGCTTCTAACCAGCCCCTACAGGCAGGAACAGACAGCCACGGGGCACAGACAGCCACCATAATCAATGCCAGGTTGGTTTCAACAGCCACCCAGTGCCACAGCTGTCCCAAATCTCTCCAGAGAGGAGGACAAAGACAATTTGCAGTAGTAACAGTGCCCAAATGTGCCCTGATGGGACCTTAGCAAGCAGCAGGGTAACAAATTTTCTGGCTGACCTACACCCACCTGGGAGGAAATGCCAGATGCTGGAGTGGCAAGGACTTGCCTGTTTCCAAATTCATCTTTCACACTCTTGCAGTAAATAGCCTGGTGATCCAGGACTGTTGCTAGATCTGAGGCTGGACTTGGAATCCTTAAACCCCTGACAACTTCCTTGTGAGTAAAGAACTTGCTGCTCAACATGACAGACTCAGGAAAAGGATAGAAAAGATGAAAACAAAAAGGGTGTTATACAAGAGGATGGAAAATAAACTAAAAATCCCCTCTCTTCTTTCCAAAGGCTGTAGCTTCAAGTGCACAAGGCAGACTGTAAACGTGCACAAGGTAATTCATGACCCTAATGCTTGAAAAACTGGTTAGCTTTATTTGGAGACACTTTGCTGCTTCTCCCAGATATGAAGCTGAAGAATAAATAAAAGGCACCCGTGGACACCAAAACGCACCCAATCCATGTGATGTGTCTTTGTACTAAAAAAATTAAATCAAACTCAACTACCGTGTACGTTTTATAGACCAGTAAGCAGCACTGCAGAGTCTGGGCAAGAAGGGATGCTCAACTTCTATTTGACAGGGCAGGATAACTTTGATGATCAAAAACCTCATCAATTAGTAGACTCTTTAGCTTGTCACTACAATCTTAATTGAAGGATTCCTCTGGCTTGCTGGGTTGTGTCCTTTGACTTTTAAAAAATGATCAATTCAAATGGCACATGCAGTCCACAACGGAGGATTAGAGCCACACCAAAAATAAACTGACCTTGCATCTGAATTCTTCCCACTTGCCTCACCCACTGCTGCCTGCTGTGCTCTTTTGAGCCATCATCTCTTCCAAAGGCCCTGGAGTTGGAATATTTAAAGAATGCAGCAGGTCCCATTTGAACAAGAAAGAAACGGCTCAGCAATTCAGTATAAATGCACCAGTAGTGAGCCCAGAGTAGAGTGACACTTCTGAGCCTAAGCTGATCAGCCAGGGCTCCTAACCTGGGGAGAGGCAATAAGAGGAGAGAGGATGTGTCTGCTTTACACATCAAAATTTGTCCCTTTTCTATGTTTTCTTACTTGACTTTGATGACAAGGAAAAATAAAAATAAAAATAAATTTAAAAAATGACAAAAGAAAGGAAAAGGACCCTGGGAGGTTTTATGTTTTCTCTTCAAATCACATCACAAAGTCACTCATTGCATCTAGGGAATTCACCTCCTTGTTTGGGAATGGGGGGACAAGAGCAGGGGAGAGAAAGGAAGAGGGAAGAGAAAGGCCTGGGAGCTGCTTCCTGAAGCAGTGTTACAAAAAGCGGTTAAAAAACCCCTACTATTCACAAGTGGTTAAAATCATCACTTTTCAGAATTCCTTTTTTTTTTCCTTTTTCTTTTTTTAAACAAAGGTTCAGCTAGTTCAGCTCCCTGTTTTTTAGGATTGATTGTCTTGAAAAAAAAAAAACAAAAACAAAAAACCCAAAACAAAACAAACAAAAAAACCCAAACACAACGAAAAAACAACCCAAAAAACCCCAGCCTCATCCATCTTCCCATCTGTTTCTACCCTGATAGAGAAGTTACCCACAGTTCACCACACGGGTCACGCACACACAGTCACTGCGACGGGTCCCCCCGAGTGCCGCCGGCGGTTTGGCCGTCTCCTCCAGCCCTGCCTCAGACGAAGGAGGAGAACCCTGTCACTGGAGTCCGGGAGCCAGGCGCGGGCTGTCCCGTCGGGGTGTACACCCCTCCTGAGCTCTGTGTTGTGATGACAGTCTGGAAATAGGGTTCTGCCTCGCTGGCGGCACACTCCTCGTATCGATAGGATGCCGGGTGCTTCACCCCTTTCTGCTGCCGCTTCCACGAGTTGTAGTAGGTGGGGTCGCTCATGTAATGGTTCACAAAGGAGTGCTTTGGCAACTCGTCTTCGTAATCCGAGTCAGTGGCCTGGAGCAGCAGGGGGGGAAAAAAAGAAAAGAATAAGAGAATCAGTTATCAGCATTTATGATTTAGCCTTTTTCACTCTAAAAGAAACAAGACACAAGTTTAATATCACCAGCTGACAAAAGCTGTAATTTTAGGGTAGGATGGTTTGTAGTCCAAGTGTATCATGCTGGACTGTAGAGAAGCACTGTCCTTGGGTTTAGTCAGGCTTTGCTGCTAGAGAGAGAATCCCCCAACAAATGCTGCTTTTGAAAGGGAAATCCCTTCTAATTCACTGTGCAATACTTTGGTGGGAGCCAGGAGTTCCTGTTTTGACAGAAGATGCAGGGAAGTGTAGAAACATTACAGGGAAACCGACAGCTTTCAATCAACAAGACTGCAATTACAACTGCAACTGAGAATATCTTCTTCCAACACAAGGACAGAAAGAAAGTCTCCCCTGCAAACATGCTGAAGTCAGTCAGACGTGCTGCTGTTTGCTGTGGTCAGATCAGGCCACCTGCACAGTACTCTGACTTTGGCTTGCAAGCCCCATTAAGTACTGAAATTAGTTATATCACAAAGAGAATTAAGCAAAATCACAGGTTTTGGTTGTTTTTTTTCAGCAGACAACTCTATCTGTAGCTTGCAGGGGTTTATTGGTGGTACAAGGTGCACAACCAGCAGCGACAGAAGAAGAGAATGCAAAATCTGGAGAAGAACTGCTAGGCAGCAGAGGTTGCTTTCTTGGGATGGCTCAGGCACAGCCCTGTGTTCAGAGCGAATCTTACCCCTGAAACATTTATGCACAGCGGCTGAATGGCTTCAAAGCTCATATCAATATCGAGTGGGAGCTCTATTGAGATGTAACTAGATAAGCTTTGTGCATCTGCCCCTCCTCTGAAGTACTACTGCTGTGATACAGCTGGAGGAATCACAGAGGGCTTGTACATCTCCTCTGAGTCCAAAGACCACAGCAAAGCTTTGGCCAAAGTATCCAAGCTCACATTTTCCTTCTGTTCCCGCTAATGTTCCCACCAGTAACAGCCACATCCCGTACAGTGTACAAACATTTACCCAGTCATTTCCATATCTCATGCCTTCTCTCAAAGTCTCTGGTTTGAGCATACAAAAACTTTTATTCCTTTTTTTTCTCCCCTGATAATCTGCATAGCCAATTCTAAAGGCAATTAAATATCAAAGTAGTAGCTGCCTAAGACATACAAGAGAGATATGGGTAAGAGCAGCTCATAACTGTTAGTTGCTGCAATTAGTTTCAAAAGGTTGGTATCATTCTGATCTATGACACCACACAGCGCACACACATCCTTCTTGATCCTGCCTGCCACACAACTAGTCTCTCCTCCTCTAAAGCTGCTTTTTAATGGTCTCCGAAGAACAATCCTCAAATGCCTTGCAAACCATCATTTGAAAAGGGCACTGCATCCATCATCCCACTTCTTTGCTTAGATAGCTGCTTCAGTGCTATTTTGTGCTGATTTTCCAGCATAGAGTGATGGACAGAGTTGAGAATTTTTTCCCAGAGTTTTCCAAAAGTCTGAGCAAAACAGCTCTTTATAGCTTGGAAAAATTTCCCTTCCACCATTAGCCATGTTTTGGGTCCTTCAGAATTATTTACTGCTTGATTATTTTAAGAATGAAAAGTTTCAGGTGCATTGACACGTAATTAATATTACAACAAAACCCTACCAGCATTTAATAATTATTCCAGAAGGAATTCAGCAAGTCTATCTCCTAGAAAAACACTCCTTTGCACCAGCTGCCAGCCTCGGGAAGCCAACACCCGACTCCCTCCAAAGACCTTCCTGAACAGGTGGTTTTTGTGGCATGCCTGGAAAATCCCCAGCTTTGGACCACTTCACAGCCAGTGGGTGCAGAGAGCAGCTCCAGAGCCTTGGCACTGCTGCAGGGAACATCCTGCCAGCACTGCCCTCTCTGTTTTTGTAAGGGGCTCCAACAGAAGTGCCTCTGATGACTGCAGATGTAGCAGTGTGGCAGGGCATGGCAGCAGGCAGCAACAGCTCGGGCAGGCTGGTCCTCAGCTGCAGAGGTAAAGAACTTTACCTGAAGACTAAAAGATGCCCAAATCCAGGTTTCCTCTGTTCTTATCAAGAATCAAGGTGTTGCACTTTGCATATACCTACATCTCCAAATATTCTGCTGCAGTTCCATAGCTAATGTTAAGGTAAGAAGTGTCTGGGAAGCCTGAGGATGTTGTGGGTATCCAAACAAAAAGTCTTTACATCCTGGGCAGAGGCACGTGGTTATGGATCACTCACCAGAAGTGGCACGTGAAGGTGTGAACTCTTCTAGCTATCACAGATCTGCTCCCTCCATCAAAGGCACAACACTACCACTGAGCTTGCCATGTCCCCTGACTCCTTCCACAACCCACCATGACTCCTATTGACTCGGACATGCTCAGCCACCCCTCAAAGAAACGAGCCTCAGCTGAATGATGAATCACAGCTGAGTTGAGGTGTCACAAGGAGAAAAAAGCTGCAAACTTCTAGTGGCTTCTTACTGGTCTTTCTGATGTCCCCACAGAAATATAGAAACATAAAGGCAACTAAAAGGCTGCGGAGAAGCTGTATCCAGGAGACCAACACATGACTTGATAGGTATAATAATACTGATGCAGCCACTTGATTTCTGTCCATTGCTAGCAGAAAAATACTACTCACCTATAAAACCAATATAATTTTTGTACCTAAGCCAAGTTCTTTCAAAATTGCCAGAAGTCAACATTATAAAGGGGAGAAATACTGAGAACAGCTTTAGATGGGTTGCTGCCATCTGAAATACAGTGTCACTTGGACTTGCCATGAACAGAAAGAGGGAAATTAAAACAGTATCAGCTGCTGATAATCTGTCCACTAATTAGTCCATTATACCAACTGAAAGAAAGCACTAATTTGGTGTAAATAAGGCCAGTGCATTTCAGAAGTGACTTTCATGAAACATATATCTGCACTAACTTCAGCCTTTTACCATCATTAGCGCTGATGCTGGAAAGGATAACCTACTTGTCAGTGTCCATACAACATGTTTCCTTTGTGTTTCCTTCAGAATAGGCAAGAACTGACTATTCTGTCCATGTTTCTTAAGTATCTTCTGAGGTCTGTGCTGCACAAGGTACTAATAACCACCTTTACCAGCAAGGAATTCTTTAAATTGCCATCCCACATCCCTCTCTGCCCTGACGGGAATCAAGGAGAAGCAAGGTAAACCTGTTTTGCATGATAATACAGACAGCTTATACTAGAGGATTACTTTTTAGTGGTTTTAAAATTATTGAGTAAATAGAAATGCTGCAGGGCTTTTTGCTTTGTTTTCGGTTTTCTCCCTTCCGTGCGACTGTGGCTTTGTTACCTTGGAAACCTCCACAGGCTGGGGTGTGATTGGGTGTGTGGTGACATTACAGACTGTCAACCAAAGGTGCATGGATGCCTATGAAACAACAAATACAGAAAATTAAAGGCTATTTAAGCAGTTTATTGATAGCAGGAAAAGCACAAGTGCTGCTCAAGGGCAAGTTTGCAACCAGGGTTGGCTACCTCAGTCAATAGGAAATCTGAAAATAGTTCCAATTATCTTTTTTATTATTATTAAATTTTTTTTTCTGAATTGACTGCATAAAAAACAACCTTATGAGAGTATTTCTAAAAATGTAGATGGCAGCAGTCTCTTTTGGTTGACATGAAATGCATATGCTGTAAACCAGACAAAGTAACCTAGCAGGTAAACAGATTTCTCTTGACAGGGGAACCCTTGCTTGTTTAATGTGTCACCTGCAGCTGGTTTCCACATGGCACTCAACTTGTCAGAACCATTGGAGGACTTTATTGGAAACAAGTTAAACCATATTCCCTATTAAGTGTTAAGTGGAAATTTAGAACATCTTCCTACAGAGCTGAGAAAGCAAAAAGTTGGTTGGACTGCAGAATGCAGCTGGGGAAGACTAGAGCATTCATTGTATAGCATTCAGTGCTAGCATTCAGCACTGGCTGCAATCAGTGAGAATATTATCTCCTGAAAACCGTTCCTGGGAGACCACAGGGACATGTGAGAACAACCAAACACACACCTCCACACACTGCTTGTCCATGGCTGGATGACATCGCAGATATATCATCAGATTTCTGCACGTGGTACAAACTTCTGGACAAGGTTTCTTCAGATTATGTATGCGTCCAGACCCTCGTCCACTTACTCATGATCTAAAAGCCTATTATTAATAATCATTTAGAAATTACCCTTTTAGCACTCTCTTGCTCCATACTTGCCAATTAAACCACTCTAACCTCATTAACAGTACTGGTGCTTGGCTTTCATGACATGGAGTAAGTTAACCACTTGATTTATGAATATCAAGAGTACTGCTTGGTCTGCTTGATTTTCTCCTGGTTTCTCTCTTGCTCTCCTGATCAGGAGGGAGCTCGAAGGAAGGCTCCCGGGCAGCTGTGCTGTAAGTGCAGTCAGTCAGCCCCAGAGTTTCTTGCAGTCTCCTTCATGTTCAGTAAACCCCATGAGACATGAAGCCAGTGAGCTTCCTCCTTTTCCATATAAAATCTTGACACCTCAGGCAACAGGGGTAAGACTAAGCAGCAACAAGATGACATGCGAGTTGAAAGCTAAAGCACAGCTTTTGGCCCAGCCTGCCCTTACGTGCATTGTGTTAACTGGAATTTGAGATCTCTGCAAAGATGTATTAGAGGAAAAGAGCATCAGGACCCCCTTTGCTGCAGAGAACCAAACCTGCGTAGAGCTCTTAGATAAAAAAGTTACCTTTAACTCTTTGTATAACAGGAAACATTTCTGCCTGCTAAGAGAGGTGGACATTCAGAAATTCTCAGAAAACAGAGCTTGTCTGGTAAGATCTCCTTTGAGAACAGAAGCAAAAAGCACAGAAAAGGCAAACAGGAAAACCTAATAGGTACAAAAATACTTGAAAAGAGAGTGGTCAAACATCTATACCCACCTCTCACCTCCTGTCTCTACCAGCCAATGTAAACAGCATTTTCAGGCTGATCAAAAGGCAGCATCTCCTATTGCTACCCCTACTGGGAGCGTATTAACATTTCATGCCTAAAAGCACTCCCCACCACAAAAACAAACAAGCATCAAAGACATTATACAGAAGGGCTGCATATCTAAACCCCAAGGAAAAACAGGAGACACATTTTGTTCACATCCTCACATGCACACACAGATTCACAAACACGCTAGAATCTCAATTGAGACCTTAAGGCTTGATTGCAATACACAGTAAATAAATAATATTAATAATAGCCTGAGAAAAAGAAGCAAGAACTGCTTTCTTCTATGTTGTACGAACGGTGCATATAGAAGGCAGTAATGACACCCTGCAAGGAGACTTTTGAGCATTACCAGGAAATACCACATGGGGCATTGAAATTAATGTCAAAAGGTGCCAGTGCTAAATTCATGATCATGCTCAGCAAACTGTTTTAATGACAGGTTTAATGCTGGGTTGTTACAGTGACATGACCAAAGCACTATGGGTTTAATCTGGAGGGTAACGTTTGTGCATTGCATAGACAGCAGCTTGAGCTACACCCAGGAAAGCTGCCTGCACGACTGGTTGGCCACAGGGCAGCACAAAGCAGCAGGCTGTCCATGGTAATTAACAGGAGGTGAGAGCTAGGTAGCCAGGAAAAGCAGCTGTAGCTGCAGGTGCAGAAAAGCTACAGATGAAAACTGTCATCTTCTCTCACTGCTTGCTGCTCTTGATTTATTCTTGCTAGAAGGGTCAGGTTTGGAGAGGTTTGGCCCACTGCTCGCTTCTTGCGCTGTCAGTTCAGATTCGTCAGGATCTCTGCTGACAACACACGATTCAAGAGACAGATTTACCTTTTCGGATATCCCTTCAAGTCTGCCTATTCACCTCTGGCCACTGTGAGACTTTTGCAGACCACAATCACTTTCTCTCTTTTTAAAGGGATAAAAGACACAAGATGGAGCACTGCCAGCTGGGTAATGCTGGCATACACCCATCTTCCTTGGAGAACAGAGTCTAAAGACAACCTGAGCAGAAGGCTACTCTTGAGTTAAGACTAAGGCTGCAGGCTGAGTTGCTCAGAAACCTGAATGCTGGGCCCTCACAGCCATGGCCATGTACTCCCTGGTGGGTTACTCATTCCCCACTTAATTCCTTTGTAACGGAGGTGGCAGTTATCACCACTCAAGACAGCTCTTCTGAACCTTGGTGTTTGCTGTAGCTGTCTCAGAACGGCACTGTGAAGGTCTCAAACCACATCCCATACTTCAGTCAGTAAAACAATCTAAAGCATGTCCCACCTTCAACCTCTTCCACACAGTTATTTTGCAGCATATATGTATTTTCCCAAGAGCGCTCCAAGTCTGCAGCGTCCAGGGAGAAAGGGATTTGCAGCCCCTTCCAGAGAGGTCAGCACATGCTGTCTGACTGCACTTTCTGTGCAATGCCAAAAAAATGAGTATCTGCCAAGGTCAGGTCTGGAATCTGCACTGGCTGGGTCCTGCTTGTCATTCTTTCCTTTGACATTTTAATTTGAAGATGTGATGTGAACAGCCCAGTGAATTGGACACTTTAAAGTCCTCAAAAGGGACAACCAATGACAATACAGTATAATGGAGGAATGGGATTTGGACTTCAAAGACTTGCCAGATTCAGCAGGGAAACAAAAGTCTGCAGTTATTGAGCAACATATGACAAAGGGAAACCCTTACCTCTGACTCTGACACTTCCAAGGGCTTTTCACTCAGGCCCAAGCCCTCGCTCAGCACAGCTCCGTTGTACTTGTTGCAGATATCCTCATCAGAGTAGTGCAGCCCCCCTGGGCTTGGGCGAGGAGGAGACCTAGGAAATGCAAAGGGTGAGTGTATGGGATGTTGTCATTCTCTGAAATGACACAATAAAGTCATGCTTAGAAGCCAGCCTTGGGCATTAAAGCCCTCCCTAGATCCTCCAGACAATAGTCTCTCCCCTTTGCCTATCTAACAGTTGCTTGAAGCTAGATAAAAAGCATTTTCTAAGAGGGTGATGTTTCCAGCTTCTTACCTGGTTCCATTCTTCTTTGAGAAGGTGTTCTTGATGTTCAGGTGTCTGCTGTTGAGCTCCAGAGCGGCGAAGCCTCCGTTATCCAGAGTGACCGACTCTTCTACATTGGAGATGGTTTTACCTGGAGCCAGGCAATGAAAGATTCATCTGAAACATAGGCACTTTTTCCCCCAAATACAACTGTAGGAGCTAACTTGTCCTTCTCTGTGTTTTATGAGATAATTATTTAAAAATCTCTTTATCTTTCTTATTGGCAAATGAGAAGAATCAGAGCGAAGAAGAGAAGCTTATCAGGAGAGTGAACTGGCAGAAGGAGCCAAAAGAGGGGAAAGGAGTCATGGATGGATGAATTTCATTTGCAGATATCTAAAATAGCACAGATGAACTGTGCTTATTCTTGTCTTTTGGCTATAAATAGAAGCCTGATGACTAATTCAAGTGGCCACTGAAGATGTCCTAAATCAGGTACTGTGAATCTCATCCATGCTGACTGAAGCAAAGCAAGAGAGGGCAAAAACTAGGAAAGGCAGAAAAAGAGGAAAGGGGGGGAAGCAGGAAAGAAAGCAAGAGATAGGGTAAGTCTATAGCAAATGAGTAAAAGATGCCAAAGCTTTAATGAGGGTAAAGATGTAGATGTGAGAAATCTCACTGGGCAATGTAAGGCAGGGAAAAGTTCAGCGGACTGGCAGAAGACGGAAAATACAGCAAATTATTTTCTTCCTTGTGATCAAATATAGCAAATGCTGACTCTCTCCCATGCTAGTTCTTTGTAATCCCAAAGGTGTGAGCTCAGCTCATGTCCCAGGCAGAAGGACCGGTTGCATATTGTCACTTTGCAGCAGACGGGTCCTTTATCCTTGGCTTCGATTTCAGTACCATATTAAGACTTGGTGTGAACACTGCTATTTGACAGTACAGGTCAGACCTGTCTTTTCATGTCTGTCCCCCAAACACAGAGCAAAAGAAGGTGAGAGATTTCCTATGAGTTATGCATACAAGTATGTAATAGTATTAACTTAGTAAAATGCCATGGTATTCATACATCTCATACCTGATGGGACTGAAATTTGATTTTCTGACACTTATTAGAAGTCAATTATAAAGAAAGAAAAGATCTTCACTTTGGGACTGCCTTGAAGACTCCTTCATTACATTAATCCCTAACAGCAGTGGATGCAAAGACCCATCCACCTGATCCTACTCATTAATGGGCTTTTTTTTGGCATCTCCTGGCATCAGAACAATTGCTTGCTGGAGGTGGAGGAGGCTATCAGAGAAATACACATGTGAACAATGCTTCCAAGACTTTATCATGTAAGGAGAAAAAAGGTGAAAAGAATATTCAGAACTCAAGAATTAGGTGTTTAGAAAGTGGACTGGTTTAACATTTCTAGTTACAGAGCAGGTAGCTCCTGTTTCCTTTCAGAAAGGTGACTGGTAAAAATTGTAACTAAAGAACAATTCAAAGCTTGATGCTTGTTATGCATTAAAGTCTAACAGGTCCAGATAACCAAGACACTTCTTAGCTGCTTGGCTCTCAGCCCAGCAACTGCAGCTTGGCTTAGGGAATAAATGTGAGATGCAAGGCACTCTGTTTAATATAAAGCAGTTGTGATATAGTCCTCAGAATACAGACCTAGAAGATTTGCACTGGGTACAGCCATGGAAAAGTAGACTCGTTCTCCTGCTCGCCATCTATCAGGGAATGATGACAAAGCTAAATGAAGTCTCAGATCATTCCTTTTCTGTGGTCTTCTGCCAAGGATTTGACCCAGACTCCTTGGCTTTTGCTACAGTCCCTGGGATCTCCAGATGCTGTCCTACACAAGCCCATGGCTGGTTAACATCCAGAGCCTGATAACACTGAGCACTCTTTGCCCAGTATGGCTATGGGCAAAAGGCATTTCTACCAAACCAGACAGCAAAAAGATCTGAGCCTTTTGCCAAACAAAATATCAGTAAAGAGTCCCTGCTGATGAAATCAGGGGTTCAAAGCAAAGACATCATTTCCACAGCTCTCGAGAGTCTGTGCACAGCACAGAACCAATATCTTACCCGTGCTGCAGTTCTTGTACTTCTTGCTCTGGCCATGCAGGACCAATGCAAACACGACCAGGAGGATGAGGATCAGACTTGAGAGTGCCATCACCAGCAGAAACCACCACTCCTCGTAGAAAGGGGCTTCTGTTTGTGCTGAAAGAGCAAAAGAAAAAGCCCAAACAATTCCTGTTTATGCCCCTTCAAATTTTTTTCCTCTTCCCTATAGTGAACAATACATCTAGAGTAGTGTTCAGGAGAGAGAGGTGTTCAAAGAATGTAACAGTCTACTCTGTAGTCAGACTTTCAGGGGGCTTGCTGACACTTCTGAGATGGTAAAGAGAACCGGAGCATATCACAGCTCCAACATCTCCACAAGCACCTTTCACACACCCAGAGCAGCACTGCAGAATCCCATAGCTGAGAAATGATCACTAAGTGAAGAGAGGGAAGTTTCTTCCTATAGCTCCACACACCTACATTTCTTGACTACCATGGTATGCTTAGTACTCCCTGGGTCAGAGGAACCACTAATATATCTGTCACGACCCACGATTATTCCACTTTTTAAGAGGCTTGCATCGCCAAAAAGCTGCTCAGTGGCTCTTTGAAAAATAGAGCTGGTGCCAGAGAACAGAGTACACTTGGTTCAGTGCCTTTCAGTACCTCCATTAACTCCAACTTCCAACATTGACTGCTTCTCTATATCATTTCCCCATCAGCTTAGCCAAGGCAGATATGCAGCACATGGGTATCAATTCAGTTGCCTGGATCACCCCATTTGACCTTAACTGGAGATGCAAACTGTTAGTAACTTTCCCTTTCTAGGGTTATCTGCCAGTCTTGGTTTAAAGTAGTAGGTATTGTTATTTTCTTGCGGTGATACTCTCTTTGTCGGTGTCTCTCAGCTCTGTGAAAAAATGCTGCTGCTGGAGCACAAGCCAGCAGTTGTATATAATTTCCCTGTAGTCCATAAAGTAGAAGAACACCTGTTAGGAATAGGCAATACCAGGAGACCAACTTCAACCCCTCACTATCGCTGAAGCCAGGCACTCTCTTTCCCTGACTGTCCTGAGCCCGTGATCTAAACACAAGTCTGCAGTAAACCTGATGATATGATCTCAAATTTGTTCCAGATCACTGGGTATTCTGCAGCAGTGAAAAGTAGCCACAATCTTCCTTGGCTAGGAGGCCAGGCCAGGCCAATAAAGTCTTAAAGGCAAACTGCACAAGCCATGCTGGGCTGAGCAGATTCAGTGCAATTTATACCTCCCTGTGCTAGCTGAAGTGGCCAGCCTAAAGTGCTTTATACTTTTATGACTGTGAATCTCAATGGAAACCTCTTACTTTCATGCAGCAATTTAAGATGAACACTGAAGCATCAAAAGGAGGTGAATTAAATAGTTCTGTTCAAGTGGAGAACTCACAAACAAGCAGTTTATATATATAAAAAGAATCACAAGGAGATGCATGCTCAGCTTTGGAGGAATAATGTCTTCCAGGAAAGGAAAGACTGACATGATTACTGACCCTTTACATTGTGTTATAGCCTCTGTGAAACCACAGATAAGGAAAACACTGACTCTTGGTGTTTGAAGTGGGTTGTCTATGCCCTTGTCCTGAAGGAGAGAAGCAAGGGGAGCACTCACACTGAAATCCATAGACAGCTCTCACAAGCTAAGTGGTTAATTGTGTAAGGACAAATGCAGCCGTGATGGCGATAGCAGCATTTACTACTCTTGCCTGCTGGGTAACTGTTGAATGGTGTTTATGCTTTTCACTGGAGGAGCAAAGAGATAAAAGCCACTCCAGATACTGGAGGACTGCCAGTTTCTCAGGACTCTCCAGAATTTTGAATCACAAAGCTGTTTTATCGGGTTCTTTTACTCCTCTTGTCTGTCTTTGCTGACACAGCAAGGATGAAACCTATGGCTCAGAAGGAACCTGGAGTACAGTTGTCTCTGCAAGGGTAAAAGGAGACCCGAGCAAAGCTGTCAGGAGGGTAAGCTCTCCCACTTCACAACAGGCCATTGAACTCGAGCTGCTCAGACATGGCAAGCTCAGTGGAATTTGCTTTTTGAGGGATTGAAGTTCTTTCAGAATACCAGAGGGGCTGTGCTGCTCAAAGGGATTTGGGAAGCATGGATAGGCCAGAGTCATGTTTACTGGGAATAAACAGAAGAGCTCAGGGAGGGTGGGAAAAGCCCTAAGGCATCACCAATTAGCTGTTCTGATGGAGGAGGACTGGAGGTATCACACCATACTAACATTGCCAGTGCAGGGGATATCAGGAATAATTTAGTGAAACTATACTTTTGTATTTTTGAGAGCTAAATGCAAAATATGTTTATCAGAGAACTTTGGGAAAAAAAAAAAAAAAAAAAAGGAAGCAGAGCAAACACAAAACCAGACTAGGAAAGGAGAAAAAGCAAACAAATTGTAGACTGGGTAAATTAGTCTTAGGGCAAGAAATCTTCCATATAACCACTTGGGAAATTCCTGAAAAGGTCTTTTGTCAAACTTAAAAATGGCACACATGCATTTTTCCTCTTGAGAGTAATGCATACTGTAGTAACAAGCCTTGATTCACCACTATATCACTCTGGTTTTATCTAAAAGCAAGCTGTCCTTGATTATTTGTTCTAACTAGAGAATTTGACTTGTTGTTCCCCCCATCCCCCTTACCCCAAAACCTCAAGAAATTCATTGGAAAAGATATTTTTAAAAAATCGTGATTACCTGATATTGGCACAGAGGAAACACTTGGCTCTCCATATCCAAATTCATTGACAGCCACCACCCGAAATTCATAGGTCACACCCTGTTTGAGTTTGTCCAGGCTGACTGTGTAGGAGGTAGCACTGCGAGGGATGTCCTTCACAAACATATCCCACAGCCCTTCATCTAGGAAAGCAGCAAGGAGAGAAATGGCATGAACTGTGTGACTTGGCACTTCCTTCTGCTCCTTGAAAAAAAGTCCTGTCATTAATTGTGCATTTCAACCACAGGCAGTGGATGTGCTTACCTGAAGGCTGCTCGGTGATACACGCAAGTGTCAGAATGCCCTGCAAGACCCCATCTGTAAAGGCATTTATTCATGATGGGATCTTATAATAACCCAGATGGAAGATGCCTCCTCTAAAATCTGTGGCAGCATCCACAGTGACCCGAGCTGGGTAGAGCAGCTGCCTGCCATCTGGGTCCCTCCTGATCAGGTAAGGTCACCGCAGCAGCACGCCTGTTGCTTGACAGAGCAAGTAAACCCAGAAAGCACCGCGACATTAAGGAGTCCCAACCGCTCAGGTTTTGCCTGATTTTTACATTGCAAAACCGACTTGGCTACCAAAGCACACAGGCTCAGCTCTGCAAACTAATGGGAGATTTGGGTGGTAGTAGAAAGCCCTGTGGCCTTGTGTGAACTGGTGCCTGGTGGACTGGTGTCACTGGAGCACTCCTTGCTTCACAATATCAATAGTAATCTGTCCTTTGCTGGCCTGCAGTGTGGCACAGCCCGTAGAGTGAGGCAGCAAGTGCTGCACTTCTATGCTATGCACTTTTAAACAGAAATGAGTTTTTGTGCGTGTTATAAAACTCCTCAAGTTGTTAGATACACACAACGTCATTCTGAGGAGGGTGTTTCTGTAAGGCAGTCTTGGTTTTCAACAACCACACTGACATCGATCCTGATGCGCATCCTGACCAGGCACCGTTCTGGTCCCTGATCCATACTTGTAGTCTTCTGTTTGCTTGACTACAATGGAAAGAACTTTCAACAAGATGGATGCTATTACCAGTAAGAACAAAACCGACTATAATTAAAAATGCCAGTCAATAATTTTGAGTGCAGGAATCAAACATTAATCTAAACAGACTGTTTTTTTCCAGTAAAAATCAGTGCCCAGCACTTTTGCTGACAAAATGGAGTTATTCTCTACACATGGGGCCAAACCTTCAGCTAACCTAAGCCAGCACAGCTCTTACAGACCTGACCTCCAATGTATCCCACTGGGCTTTTACTTTTAGTTATCAAAGCTGTTCAAGCAATGTCTATTTTTCTCTGCATGTCCCACAGCAACGGGAATACGACGACAACCTCTGCATAGATACGACTCCAGCGCAGGAGCTGCCTGCTTTGAAAGAAAGTCCTCTGCACTGTGAGATTTGAGCGTCAACATGAGTTGTGTAGCTTGAGGTGTTATCAAGGTAACAAGAAAGCAGGAGCCAGCAGCACTACCCTCAGCGACTTGTTCTGCTGCTGCAATGTAAGGCAGGAATCTGTTCTCATTTGCTTTGCGTTTACCTGAGTGTAAACTAATTGGAATCACTGCAGCGATTCCAGAATTGTGCTGGTGTAACGGAGCAAAATTTGGCCCTTAGCCTACTTCTGTGCAATGGGGAATAGCAGCAAAGATGGATTGATTAACACTGCAGGTGCATTTCCATGTGAATGTTTTAACTTTGGCATCAGTAAATATTGGCTCAGTAATTTGCACTGTGCTGCACGTCTAGCAACACACACAATGACTAACAACCCCCAAACGACATCTTTTCTGATCATGAGGATTGGCAGTCTCAGCGGATGCAAAAAGCAGGCTGAAATGTTATTGTTCCAGCTACATTTGAGAAATACCAAAGAACAATAAAAATAGGTAATTTTTCTGTCATGCTTAAAATTCAGACCAATACATTATTCACCAGCATGATCAGAGTATAATGAAGTTATCATAATGTACCATTGTTATGTATTAGTTGGATATTACAATGGCTATAAAACAAGAGATAAAATATTGACTTCCCTTTTACAGGGCAATAGAAGGCTAGATTATTTCTACCACGTAAACTTACAGTGTAATAAAAAGGGAGTTTGGGATTTAGTTTCTCTGAAGAGGGTGGAGTGAGAGATGCATTTTCAAAGTTAGATTGTTGCAACCACCAATACTAGGAAGATGCATCTCAGACTATAAAATATTGCCATAATTGCTGGAATTGCCTGAGCTTTCATAAACACATTTGTAAACAGCAATAAGAGAATTTGAGCCCATTGTGAATTGTCTGAAAAGCAATTTGTTTGCATTGAAAGCCACTTAAATGGGGGAAGAAAAGACAACAATAAAAACGAATGTTCAGCACTCATTGCAACAAACACAACTGTTCACACACACTTTCTCACTCATTTTCTCAAACCTATCGGGTGCACAGTGTAGAGTATCCAACAGACCAAGAAATGGAAATTTAACTGCTCTGTAAAGCTTGCAGTAAATCGGGGAAACTACTCTTGAGAAGTCAACGTTGCATTTCCACATCTCTGTCCCCTTGGCTATGGTGGTGATGGGGTGTGGCAGCAAAGGCTGCAGCTGGAGATTTCTTCAGTTATTCCTGTCTCACAGGGACTCAGAGATGCTCTGGATGCTGGCTGTATCTTCTCTGGACCATGCGCCTTTGATTCATTGGATGAATCTTTGCACAAATCTTTTATCTCGTGTAGGAAATAGGCCAAGGTGGGACCTAGCCTGTGATCGTTGGGATCTCAGAGAGGTGCAGCTGCAGTTACAGTGGCTGGAAATCTGCAGGGTGGCAGTCTGGGAAGGGCACATCCTTTTGTCTGTTCCACTGCTGTCTCCAAGCATATATTATGCACATTATAATCTGTGGCTTCACAAGCCCTGGTCAACAAGGTTTGTTAATTCCAGAGCCTCGACTAATTTATCTTCTCTCCACCTGGAATATTCCAGCCCTTCTTTGTAGATAGTGATCACAAACAGATATATCCAAACTAAAAAAAGGCATTTTATTTTAGTGGTGAACTTTGAGATTAAATATTGAACACACACTTGTGAATTCATTCACTGCATCTCTTCCCTCTCAAAACTAGGTTTGCTCTAAATGTTAGAAGTTCAGCTGAAAGAGAATTCATTAGAAGGTCACCTATGATAGCAAAGATTGGCCTTTAAGTTCAGTAGAAAATCATTAGTACACTATACACAGTGTTTCCACTCAGTTTAGGAAGGAAAGATGCACATGACGTGGCTGGGATATCAACTGGGTATTAACTCCCAGAAACCACCAAGAAAAGCAATGTTCGCAACACTGGACTCCCGCAGAGAGGTGCAAGGCTCAGCCAGCCCCAGCCCCCGGCTGGTTAATGCCCAAGAGAGGCAGCACATCTGACAGCAGGGATATGTGTAAATACTGCTCACAAATACTTTTCCTTCCATAACACCTGTCCCTTTCTCCATTTCATGCTGCCTTTCACTGGGCACTCGGCTTCTTAACAAAGGCCTGAACATCTGATGGAAGAGGGAGGGGTCGTCCTCAAATATTAATTTTTCTTTCCTTCTCGTTCACGCCAATCTTCCACCAGACCCTGCCCCAGCCTTATTTCCTGCTGACGTGATCCTTGCTCTTCATCCCTCAGCCTTGACTTCTCCCTCTGATTTGGGAGTGAGACACATTGCAAGGGAAGATCTGAATGACAGAGAGAGGTGAAACCACCTCTGACCTAACACGGTGTCCAGCCTGGCCTGGCTGCCCTCCAGGCTGTCCTGCGTCGGCGAGGAGCGGCACTGCCGGGTGCAGCCGTATGCAGGGCCCACAGGCCGGCCTGGCTTCACAGGCCATTAATCGGGGTCTCCACGCTGAATAAAACTGTCAGTCAGTGACGGAGGCTCCCGGCTCTGCTAACTCGGGCCACTAACAAACAAGTGCTGCGCTACAGCAGCGGAGATGGAAAGCTGTCAGTTATCTAGGTCTTACTCCACGAGGACGAGGCTGGTGTTTAAGAGGAGAGCTGTGCCGTAAAACTTTCTCCTAATTACTCATTAAGAGGTTTATGAGGGGAGAAGCTGCTGAGAGCTAAGGACCAGCTGAACGCCAGTAGTGTTCCTCCTACAGAGGACAGAATTAAAATGTGGATGTATTTGTCAGAGGCAAAGGGCTGGATAATCATGCAAACTAGTGAAAGGACAAGAATGGGAAGTGAAGGCTGACAAACTGTCAGCCTCGGCATGTCGTTCACAAGCAGAAGCAAACCAAAGGCCCCATGGCAGATGCCGGCAATGCAGCTGCACCCTTCACTTTGAATTTACTGACTTCTGCTGGTTTGTGTCCATGTTTGACACTGCGCTCCCTCATTTGTTTAAAAATAAATAGAAAAGGAAGAAAACATAAAAACGTTACTCAAGACACCAGAAAGGAAACTAAAGTGAGATCTGCCCTTGGGGTGTAGGAAGCAAAAACCAGCATTCCTGGGTAGGACAATCCCCACTCTAAGTTGACGGGTTGTTCTCTAAAACATCTTCTGCCTTCTTGGTACTGATCATCTAAGGGAGCAAAGGAACAGTTTCCTGACTTGTTTATATCCTCAGATCATGATTTGTGGCTGATCTGAGTTTATCTGGACCATTCCTGCCAGCCAGAGTGCTAGAAATACTGTTATTGGAAGCATGTTAAGATGCAGTTCTCTCCCTTTGGGCTTAACTCATCCCCTGCTTGGGCAAAGTAAACAGACAAAAGCCAGAAGACACAATGGGAAGAGGAAAGCTCTATTGGCTTGTCCTGGGTCGGAGGCTTTTCCTAAGGTGATGCAAGTCATGAAGCAGGTAGACAGCAGCTGAAGATGGCTGCAGCAGGCCAATACATGAAAGTCTCATGCTGACAGTTAGATATCCAGGTGCACTCCTGGCAGCATGGATCCCTAGGGTTGTTATGCAGAAGGCACCTGCTTTGTAGATAGGGGATAACTGGGAAGGGAAATATGTGTTAGATTGATTGGTACTTTACAGGCCACATGCCTGCCATTAAAGCACAGTACAAAGAGAGAAGCCTTGAATGTGGCATGGGGTTGTGAAAAAGAGGGGCAAAACCAGCTTCTCCACTCCTTCCAGAAACACCAGGACCCTTAATATCATTGTGCCATTTCTGTCTTTTCCTCAGTATGTAAAAACTGAGGACATGATCTCACACCCATTCCTCAGCCAGCCTAGTTGATGTCGAGGGAGTGCTTCCGATGGCAATGACAGAGGCTGCTTAATTGCATTTCTTGTAATGCACGAGGACCTGAAGTGGAATCCATTTCCCCAGGGATAGAGAAGTCGAAGAAAAAGAAAAACTCTTCTGTTTCTGTAATGTCTTCCAGATTGCTCTGGAAAAAGTATTGGTGTGCCTGCTCCATCCCTGCATCTGAGTACATTCAAAATGCAGAGGAGGTAGTCAGGCTGGTCACCTTCCATAAATCCGGGGGAGAAACAAGGAGATCAAATGAACAATCTCAGCTGCCTGCTGCCACCATTGCTAAAACCAGCAGGGCAGCGGGAGCCCTGGGAGACACAGCAGGGCACCAAAAAATTCAAAGGGAAGTGACAAAAGAGGGTAGAGTTTGCCATTTCTGACAGAAAGCCACCCTCCTACTCTGATGGAAGAGTCTTGGCAGGGAGCTACAGCAGGGAAAATGAGATGATACAGCATTTAACGTTTGGGGTAATGAGGCCTATAATAGATGACACTTGAGATGTGAAACACTAAGGTAGTGGTATTGCATTTAAATATTGGCAACAAGCTAAAGCTTTTCATCTGTCTGTTCAATGCCCTTTTTTTGATCTCAGAAGAATGAAGAGCTTTTTTTTCCTTGATTTTATGTGAAGAGCACAAGTCAACTGCTCTTCTCTTGGACAACAACTCCTTAAAAACAAAGGTTGCTTCAATACGTGAGCTACCACCTGTATAAATCAATGTGCAGAAGCGAATCCTTAGAATGATATTAAAACACAGGCTGCTCTGAATGACCAGCCCTGACAGGAAGAATTAGTTGCCTGCTTTTGTTAAGCTCATAATTTAGATTTCAAACTCCTCTGTGCAGAGATGAAGAAGAAAAGCAGCACAGAAAGGATGCCGACGCTTGGGTGAAATAAGCAAACGTTCCAATTAGTCTGTCTCCTATCCTGGATCACATTTCACGCTCCCTACAGCTGCAACCAGAACGAAGGATGAGAATCCAGCATACAAATGCCTAGTTCATTTGCTACAGTACCATGAATAGGATTAAAATAATCTGAAGAGGAATTAAATGCCTCAACAGTTGGGTTGCAAGAGCAGGAGAATAAGACTTCTTCTGTGTGTTTCCAGAAACAGTGGAGCTGGGCCAGCAGAAGTGACCCAGGGTTAACACAGCTCAGAACTACCTTGGAGGGACTGTTTTTATTCCTGCTCAAAAGGAGTGAGCAACAAACCCTAAACCCTTAGCCATGAACTGTAAAATGTTTGTTCACATCCAATGGCAAGACGAGCCCAGGAACATTGGATGAGTTTGCAATGTCACCACTCCTATGAGTTGAATTTCCAGCTTGCTGAGAATGGGCTGCAGACTTCCCTCTAAAATACTCTTACTCAAAAACCTCTGTTCAGGGGAAACTAAGCTGGTAAGTGAACTTCAGTGAGCAGTTTGAATTTAACTTGCTATCTAAGCAATGCTGTTTAAATAAGACAGAGTATTTTCTACCTATGAAGAAATAAGGGCAGAAATCAATAAGCTGATGTGAGAGAAATAGAAGCTTCGTAGTGTCATGCCTTGAAAAAAACCCCTTGATCGCACTGGGAAACTCCAGTACACACTTTCCTTTACTTTGTTTTGAAAACAATTGTCAAGTTAAATGAAAGTAATAAGGAAGAAATTTTAGGGTCACAGTGGAGCATCTCTACAGAGCAAATTCTATCAGATGTAGGTATCAGAAATCTGCACCTTCAGTGATGACCACAGAAATGCAGGCTAATGCAGGCTAATGTTACTGGTTAAATGTAATTAGAATAATTGATGTTAAATGCCACCTTACATTCAAGACACATAGAAGAAACAGGATCTTTTATATAATCAGAGAGATAAGCATTCATTTATCAATATATAATCAAGAAACATGCATGCACCTAAAAATAAAAAAGGAAAGAACGAGCAGCCAACATGGATGTGTCAAGTATAAATCATGTCTAATTTCCTTCTGTGACAGGGTAGCAGACCTTGTCAATAAAGGAGAAAGAGCAGACATCATCTATCCTGACTCCAGCAAAGCTTTTGACATTGTGACATTCAAACACAACCTACGTGAAACAAGTATCTGGTAGATGCATCACTGGCTGGAAAACTGTATGCAGTGAATGGTTATCAACATTCACTGCCAGAGGGGAAGGAAATTATCAAGTGAGATTACACAGGGGTCCAGCAGCATTCACTTGTTTTTCTTAATGACTTGGTTACCAGAAAGCCTGCTCTTATTAAGTTTGCAAGGGGTACCAAGCTGGGAGAGGCTGTGAAAGGGCTGGACCATATGCCAATTTTTAAAATGACCTTGCCCAACTGAGGAAATTCTCTGGAAAAAGCAAAGAGCAGCCTCAGTAAGATGCAAATCCCAGCAGCAAAGGAGCTCTGGGAAAACGCCAAGAAAAACTGTGGTGATGAGGGGATTCCTTTTCCCTCCTCTAATGCCCTCCCTGCAGAACAAATGAGGAAAGCAATGGGTACATGGTGCTAAAGTCCTGGCCCTATTATTAACAATAAAACATTAATTAGCTGCTGCGTTCTGCTGCAGAAGAGGACAGATTTCTATCTGTGGTCCTCAAAATACAGCTTGCAAGTACTTATTAGTCCATGCGCATGAAAGATGCTGTAAGCATTTAAATGAGTTTTAATTATTAACTATATTAGCTCATCAGCTAGATGATTTACCAGTGATGTAGCACAGTGAAAGCCATAGAACTCAGGGTAATTTTCCGGGACTATTCCTAAAGAGGAGAAAATCTACTAAACCACCTAATAAACCAGCAATGGTTTAATACTGGCTGGCGATAGGGTTCTCTCTCAAAATCCCACTACTTGACTGAGACAAGAAAACATCTCTCCAATGTGGGATGGCTTTCAGCAGAGACTGAAGGAAAAGAACTCATGACATCATGTTCTCTATGTTTCCCATGGCTTACCTGAGGGTCGTGCCTCTATAATGTAGCCAGTTGTGGGTTTTTCTCCTGAATCTCCCTCGGTCCATTGTAGCGTCAGCCCAGAAGCAGATTTTGTCACCAGAATTTCCTGAGGGGAGCCAGGAGACCCTGAAGGATGAAACGAGAATGTCAAATGGTGGTGCTACTACAGACAGACTGTTGTATTCTTCATTTCTTCTACAGATACAGGGGGAAAACCCCCACATATCTAGAACTATTGTTCAACATAAAACAGCTTAATGGGCTATTGACCTGAATTTTTCACTAGTTCTAGTGCCAGCTGTTACATATCAGTGGCTGGGTTTTATGGGTACCTGCTTTACAAAAGAAAGAGAAAAAACCCCACACTTGTTTTAACCATTAGCACATCTGCAGCCTTTGCACATTGCCTTTGTTATTTCTGACTTGAGAGCTCAAAGTAGCTTCTGAGTTTTTGGGAGAGGTTTGTGGGGACAGCTGCCTGCCCATGGCCATGTTAGAAAACACTCCCATTTTACACTGGCTGTGGTGGGCCATGAGAATTAAACTGTGGATCTGCTGCACTCCTGTCCCTGATAATGGCTATGGAGGGTACTGTGATAAAATGAAACCTTGCTGGCACCCAGAAGGGTGGAGTTACCAGACATTGCTCTGATGGGGGAAACAGGTATTTCTCTGAGCTGGAATAGGAGCAAAATCAGAAATGTAACCATTGCATTGATGTTCTGTCATTTATTGAACAGATTTATATCATCAGAGGGGATGTACCTTGTTACATTATCTGTTTATCAAAAATCACTGATCAAGTAAGAGATCGAGCTATTTTGTTGCACACATTGAACCAAGCTGCTGTTCAGCCTGTAGCTCCTCTTGACACCTCAGGAAATTCACAGACCTCTCCCCTCTGTGTAAGCCAAAGTGTCAGGAAAGAATAATTGTAAATTCTTTCTGGCTTTACATGCAGGAACCTCTGCTGGTTTCGACTGAGTTATTCCAGTTCTGACTCCACTGCATACCAGTACAGTCAGAATAATGCACCACGCTGCCAGGCTGCAGCTTTGAAATCCCTGGCTAGCTCATTTGTGTTATGATTTATTTACACTGTTTTGTTTATTCACATTGGACTTCTAGATTTCAGGAAAAAAGAAAACATGTTTTTCATGGGCAGTTGTGAAAGCCACTGAAACATGTCCCGAGTTCCTATGACTCAAGCCTTCCTTGGCTTGGAAATCCATGTGAAACCCTGAGTGCGCTATTCCCTGCTGTTGGTTGGAAACCATCCGTATAGCTGATCTGGCTTGCAGTAGGCTTTTATGGTTCCACTTACCTTCTGCTGGCCCAGCTGTGACGTTGGCTTGCAGTTCAGGTCCATAGGCGATGGTTCGGGCTTGCACTCTGAATAAATAGGTCATGCCCTTGGTGAGATCTCGGACCTTCAACCAGCGTTGCCAGTTGCCTTTAATGTCCACGGTCACCACCTTACTCACCCCTGGAAGAGCCACGCAGATGAGAAAAATAAGAGAAGGTTGCAATGCAAAAAAAGAAATCAAGTGGCGCTTATTTCATCTAGATGGTAAGTAAAATTATCTAACAGTTTGCTAAGAAAGTATTTCTTACAATTAGCAGGAGTTTAAGTAGTGATAATAGCCAATTTTCAGCACTGATAAGTATAATTAGAGTTTAAGCTTGATAAGTGGGTACTGACAAGAAAAAAACCTTACAACACAACTGGGAAATTACCAAGAGACTTCATGCAACTTCACTAATTACTCTGGGAAGAAAGGAGGAGGTAAACGAAGAGGACTGCACATTGCAGATTCCTTCTTAAGCAAGCATTTCTCCACTGCTTTCTTTGCCAAGTAACCTGCAACATTGCCTGGAGGAGGAAACGAGGGCCAGGTTCTGTCCTCTCATTTCATCCTGTCATTTCCACCGCTACCAAGTGAATGCAGAATGAAGGATGTATCTCTCACAGGCAACTTGGGGGTATAAATGCCACTGCAGTAGGGGATGCCAGCAAAGCACTATTGGCTTGGACAAGGCTGAACTCATCACTTGCATTTGACTCTTCTCACTCTCTAAGAATTTTTCATAGGTGGATGAATTAAAATCAGTGCTGCTTTCCTTCATCAAGGTTCATAGCCAGGTCCACATTTAGTTTCTCAATGCTGTAAAAAGGGCAGAGTGGCCATGAGTGCTTTGAAAACAAAATAATTTAGTTTTCACAGAAATATTCTAAAGTAAGTCAATGGAAAGAATTTTATTTATGAAATATGTTACAGAATAGGAAGTCTGAATTTAACACGGTCATTTTGGCATTTTTTCCTGGTTCTGTAGATGTACATTACACATTTCAAACCAAGAAGACAGGAAGTGGGAGAACATTTTTCCCACTAAGAGAGCTGTTTGCCAGTTTATCTTTCCAGAAAAATACAGAGGGAAGATGTTTTACAATCCAGTTGCTTATTTTATGCAAATCAAGATGACGCTTTCAGTTTTTATCAGTTAAATAAAGAATAATGTCCAAGCAATTTCTGCTCAAAGTTTTCTCCTAGATACAATTTATAACTCAGGGAATCTTTCCTTGGTTAACGAGGAAGCAGTAAAAGTTCTCCCTCCTTCCCTAGGTGTACTATTTCATTTCTCTGAGACAAATCAGGAAGCATTTGTCATTTTGAAGTTATGTTCCAAAAAAACCCAGGAACTGTTAAAAAAGGCTCCAGGGCAATTTTGTTGTCTATTATCGTGTAAAACATAACACTGTAAAGCTTAAACAATAAAAGGTCACACAGGGAGAAGACTGTGCTAAAGAACAGATCACTGGTAGAAACTTCTGCAAAACGCAGAGGTTCTAAGAGGGGAAGGCAGAAGGTGTCACAACGGTGGAGATGCTCAGCCACAAATCACAAATAGGTGTAAAGTCAAAAGATGCAGGAAAAGAAGTTCCAGGAGATCTCGTCCACTCATGTTGGTGGGTTGCAGCACTGGCATGGTAGAATGTGAGACCTGGAGCTGGAAGAACCCTCCAGGATGGTGGAGTTTGGCAGCTGCCAGCCCCGCAGGGCTCACTGCCTGCATTCGGCACCGTTACGTGCTCTGTCTTCAAATGAGTTTGGCTTTACCTTGTTCTCCAAATAAAGGAGCACAGCTTTTCTATTGGGAGGAAATTATGGCACTGAGGGAGGATAAATATGTTTGCTGAAAGAAAAATGTTGGTCCAAGAGCAAATGGGTAGAAACTGGTAAATAAATTTAGGCAAAAGTAGAGAAACTGAGAGAATCCCCCCATAACCTCCCTGCTCACATTGGAAATCTACAGGGGAAGGAGAGACAAACTGGAGTCAGAGACAGTACAGGCAGAGCTGGGGAAGAGCAGAAAAGAAAACAAGGATTCTGAGGATGTTAAGTCAAACGCATGCAGAAAAAACATGATCTGACATTTCCATACTTTCAGGGGAAAAAAACTATACTCTTGAACATTGTGCAGGAAAGAATAAAAGGCAGGAAATGCCCAAACAGCCTGAATGTCCTGCATACCCTATGCACATTTCTTGGTCACGATTAGAAATGCTTTCTGCATTAGCTCTTTGTGCTCAGACCTGCCAGCCATGAAGGCCGAAAGTGCTTTTATTCTTGTGTTTTCATACCTGAATAGAACTTTCTTAGTGCATGAGACATGGAGATTCAGACAATATAGATCTTTATTCCTTACAGAAGAAGCAAATACAAGTGATTGATATCCTTATTTCTTTGGAAAAGAATCTAAAATGGATTGGCAATGGCTGAAATTACTCTCCCTGCTGTCACACTGCCAAAGCTGGACATCCTATTGAACTCTTGGCAATCTACCAGGAATATAAAAATATTAATAAGACCATCCACAAACTTTGTCTTCTTTTCTAATTTACCTTTGAATTTATGTTTGTTTTCAGAGAAATTGACAAATATTTCTCTATTGCTGTTCTGGCAAATTAATGAAACGTTTGTGGCCACCACACTGTTGTGGTCACCACATTGTTGTGGTCTAGTGTAAATCTAGTGCTGGGTTAAAAATCCCACTTGAAAACTCCATGTAAACTAAATTTCTGTCACAGTTATTTTCCCCTGTCAAAAGCAGCAGTGGTACCAATGATGACTAGCACATTTGATGCCCGGACAATCTTTGTGATAACAGAAGTGACACATGATGTGATAAGTAACACAAATGTGTCTGATGACTATTCTGGGATGGAGCCTACTCAGCAATTTCTAAGCGCAACGTGGGGAGACAATCAACCATTCTCAGGCTGAGTTTCCTCTCTGCCCATACCAGGTAACGATGGCCATAAAATGACTTTTCAAATCACACAGAATATAGTTTGTGCAAGAAAATGAGAGAGGACAGACAAATGCTATATTCCACAACATTATAGTTTGCTGAACGGTTTTGGCAAAGGTGGAATTGTTTTACTTACCCTCTGTCACCTGGCTTCTCTTGGAAAACGGCAGAGAGCAAGTAGGAAATTGGGCAGAGATAAAAGATACTACAGTACTTTTCTGTCATTTCCCCATGAATATGTATGATCAGAAGTCTTTCTTACCCTGGACAGGAGCCAAAGGCTCATAGACTACTCGATAACCCTGCAGGACTCCATTTGCTGCTGTCGGCTCACCCCAGGACACATTGAGTGTAGTGCAAGTGATTTCTGAGAACACCAAGAAGCTGGGAGCACTGGGTGCTGAAAACATTACAAATAGATTGAATTACAGTAGGAGTAGTCAATCTGATATACGTATATATTATAAAACATTGGTTTATTTGCCCAGCCTAAACCTAAAGCAAACAAGCTGAGAATGGGATTTGTCGATTGTATCCAAATGTTCTGTAATCAATCAGAAACCCGGCCTGTCCTAAAAAAAGCAGCCACTCAACTGCAAAACTAAATCTCAAAAGCCAGTAAAAAGATAGGTCACAAAAGGGAAAGACTTTCAGAAGAATGCTCCATGAGCATACAGCCTGAGTGCACACCTCTTCTTCACAACCACCACCAAGGGATTTGTCTTCAACCTGTGCTAGAGCACTCCCACCATGGTCACCATCCAGCACAGAGAGAGCACAGTCTGACTGGATGGATGCTGATCCAGTTTTTTTTTCTTTGTTTAAAAAAAAAATTACGAACAAAAAAAGGAGGAATTATGAAAGGCAAAACACAGTAATTCTTTCACAGGATTGCCTGGGCTATTCCCTGGCCCTGGAGATGAATTCCTTTTGATCCCCTTTTTACACTCCAAGACCATTACAATGTAACGACTCATCCCAAACCTAATCTGAACACCGGTACCCTCCTGCATCCACCCATTTCCCTCAGCCACTGCCCAGTTACACGGTGATTATCACCAAGTCTGTGTTTTGAGACAGACAATGGTCCATACCTGCCTGGTGCGTCCTGCCCTGCGAGGGGCTGCTCCTGGGACCGTCCCCAGCTGCGTTGAAAGCGGAGATGCAGACCATGTACCGCGTGTGGCTGGTCAGGTTTTTGAGCCGGACAGTTGTCTCTGGGAGGAAGAGGACCTTCACTTTCTCTGTGTCATTTTGGATGTCGCTCTCCCAGTAATAAATCTGTTTGGATAGTGAAATATTTTAGTGTATCCTACACCAAGAAAAAATCTGGGCATTGCAGCTGTAAAAGATTGGGAAGATGGTGCAGTCTTGCTCTGGATTCCTCGATTAAATAGGACACTAATGCTTTTTACCACGTGCCCGGTCTTTTCTCTTCCTCTGGCAAATTCCCCTGAGTCCAGTGACCATGGAGCTGAGTATATCACTCAAAAATAGAGCACAGGCTGAAGAATATGGCCTAATGACAGCAGATACGAGCTGCCAGAGTTCAGCAATGAGAGGTCAGTTTTTAAATTCCCCTAGAATTGCTAGCTGCCTGTCAGAGCTGGCATCCTGATACCATGCTCCATAATTCATCTCTGTATGAACACAACAGTTTCACCATTTGTGTTCACAGGACAGCCAAGCAAATGCTTTCCTGAAGAGGGTAATAAAGACTTTCCCTAAAGTTCCTTGAGGTACTCTTCCTCATTCTTCTCTTACATAATTTTTATCCTGATGCCATAAAATTAGGCCTTGGAGAAGTCATTTCCAAGAGGAAAAGTGGTGCCAGCCCTACTTATTGGACAGGCCTGGCAGCGAGAGCATTACAACAGGCCAAAGCAAGCCAGAAAGTTAAGAGAATGAGCCAAGGCAAGATTCCACCTTGGCTCTACAAGCCAAGCTGTTAGAGCCATCTATATATGTACAAAAGGGAAAGAACATGAATTGATATATAAGGATGCTTGCTACTGCCAAGAAGGGATGCCAGATTATTCACATTGGCTTGGCTTTTCTTCGCTTATGGACCTAAATTCATGGAGAGAAGCAGAGCCAGACAATGAATCCAAGCCAAGCTCCACTGTTTGTAGACTTGCCCACTTCTACTCTCTGAGGGTCCATTCTCATGCTGGAGAAGCTAAACAACATGCCTCTGCAACGTGCTCATCGCCTATGAACCAAATGCAATTAATACTATGATTTAATTTTGTTAAAGTTAAGGAAATGAAGTAATTCTTCCCAAATCTGACCTGGCTCAGGCCTTTAGCTTGGAGAAAGTTTTGCTTTTCCTAGTGGCTTGTAACATTTGATGGATAGAGAACTCAGTTAATTTTCTTCAATGCCTTTCTTACCCCTAGCTCTTATAGTTCTGTTGCTGTTTGGAGCAGATATGTTGCCTCTGTAAGTGGAGCTGCCTCTTTATCTACATACCCTCTTTCCCCATGCTCTCCTTCTCCACAAATAACAACACACGTTTACTTTTCTCTCCGCCCCTGACAATCTCATTCTCTTTCTCTTGGTTTTGGGACTTAATGCCATTTCCATATTGCAGTCTGAACGCTGTTTTAACTCGCGTTATTCAGTGAGGGCAACTACACTTGTAAAGCTATCTCACAAGTAATAGCAATGCCAAGCAAGACAAGTGAAACCAGTAGAAACAGGAGTTGCCTTGTAGCCTTGGATGTTCCCATTTTGGCTGTCAGCAGGAGGAGGGTCCCAGGTGAGCTCCAACTGGCTTGCAGAAAGGGAGTTTACTTGGATGTTCTGTGGGGCCAGCGCTGGTGCTAGAGAGAAAGGAAAACAGCAGAATTAATAGTGACAAGCAGAACTAGTTCATATCCAAGCTGTGATTTTCCATTTGCAGAAGGATCCAGGACAGGCTCTGTTTACCCCACTGATCAGCTACCTGAAAGTGCTCTGGAGATATCATAGGCAACTCTCGGCACATGTGGATTGAGGAGCAGATGAGCCTCTGGATGAGGTTATGTTCTGTCCCACACCGACTGGGTTAGATATTGAATCACCTCAGTTCCTGCCAGCAGCTTTGGAAAATGAAGGAGAAATTTGTCTTCATTCTACATTGTCTGGGGCTTGCCTTTGGCAGTGACACTACACTTCTGACCAACCACTCCTGAAAGGAACTGGGGACCAGGCAGCCCCCTCACCACCATCAGCCTGACCTCCCACTCAGCAGCAAGCCTTTCTACCAACTTGTTTGCAAGGCTCCAACACTTAGCACAAAAATACTGTCTAAAATTACCTCCAAAACTAGTCAGATGCTAATCAATTCAAATATTCTGACACATGACACAATGATTTTCAGTTCACTACTTGTGAGCTCTGCTTCACATATACACGCTGGACCTCTTTGCAGCTGATGATGTTTCTTCTTTGTGTTGTGCTGTGCTATAAAACTAATCTTTGAGCGCACCTGGGTCACACCATCCTTCCTTTTGTCAGGATCCAACTTGGTGCAGGTGGATTTTCTTCCCCAGCAGCCAGAAAGGACAGAGTGTGTTCCCGACCCGCTGTCTCTGCCTCCGGCAGGTCTTAACACAACAGCACGTGTTCTGTTTACAGAAAAGGTGCCGAAGCGTGTCCTGTTCAAACTCCAGGAGGAGGAAGAGAAAGGCAGGGCAAAGGCTCCACTTCTCCTTTCTCTGGGTTCACGGTGCTGTAGCCCTCACCCAAACCACCTGAGAAGGCCGCCTCTTTTCTCTCTGCCCCTTTATGGGCCATAAATAGAAGGGATAAAACATTGACTACTCAAGTTAGATAACCCCGGTTATCTGTTCCTCTGAAGACTTCTTTCTTTAGAGAGAATGACCTTCATAAGTCACACTTTTCTACCAATACTCCCTCCCCTCAGAGTTATAAAATAAAATAGTAATTAACACCCACTCAGCCTGACACCAACTATTTATTTTGTTCTAACTGTGTGGTTTCCATATTATCACTGCCCACCCTGCCGTTAATGGAAATGTTAATAACCAGCGCCAGGTTGTTGTGACAGATGCTTGGGCTCATTATCAGAAATTCTTATTTACCGCTCCATTAAACGACAGAATCGCACAAAAAAACAATTCAATCAAAACTAACTGGAGGAATTTTAACAGCCACATTAATAATCCAAAACATAAATAAAGTTAATGTCTTTTGCATGTTTGCCATCGGCAACTCTATTGCAAAATTATTGCTGTACAATTAAAACGTGAAAGGTAAAATCGAAATTAGCCTTTATCCCAGTGCTCAGTTAAAACTATTTGTTTATTATTTTTTTTTCCTCGGTTTCCTTTTCAGTTGGATGTGGTAAATGCATGAGGTGACAATGACCATCAGTAAATTACAGCTTGTTCACACGGGTGCCCTCGTCTAATTGCCGCCCTGTCTCCTGCACTTCACTGCGGAGCGAAGGCAGCAGCTCCGATGGGCTGGCTGCCTTCAGCACAACGTAGTGCTCTGCTGACAAGGACCAAAAATCTCAAGATTTTAAGACTTCCACGGCATACATCAGAGCGTGAGGCCAAACTGATCACACTGTACAAACCTGAAAATACATTTCCAGATTTGCAGATGACGACTTGCTCGGGGAACCCGGAATATGTACAGTTGCAGAAGAAAATGGATCGCTTTAGCGATGTATTTTCTCTCTAAGTAGTGACACTACTGTCTGTCCCGAGCTGACAGCTTCCAAGTGCTCTCGATACCCAGGTCTGAAGCGGTGTCTACAGCAGCCTTTTTCTTTGACTCCCATGTGCCAGCCTGCAACAATTGCTGCTTAAAGATGCGACCATTAGATGAGCACAGCCTGCTGCCAGAAAACTGCCGCTTCTCCTCAAACCCTTTTTGGAGCACGTCTAAGAAAGACAATGGTTAAAAACTGCCAGTGATCATTCTCCACTGACACTCTCACTGTTGGAGTTGCACTTTTGCTGGCACGGCAGTGGAAAATTTGATGGGAGAAAAAAAAAAAAAAAGAGAGCAAGATGATGTGGAAAGAGACATTTCTCTTCGCTACCCCAGAGCCTCGTCGAGATGCAAATTGTTTGGTTCTATGCCCTGTGAGTCTGTCCCTCTGTTCAACTTTCAAAGGCTGACGTGTCCCTCCTCTTCCTAGCACGGATTTCTTGGTGACAGCAAGGGACAACAGAAAAGTGCTGCTGACGCTTGACGTGGCTCGGTGCAGACAGCACATTACATTAAGGGTGAAACGAAACACTTTAAAAAGAAGGAAAAACATCCCTAAAGACTCTACCTGCTTGAAACCCCAAACCATTTACCAAATGCGTGGACAGCCTGTGCCAATAGAAGCAAGTGCATATTAAAGGTGAATTCAAAAGCCTTTTTACCTTCTAGGAATGCAGTTCAAGATTGCCTACCTCTGAATTTTTTCATGGCTGTTGAAATCACAAATACATAAAAAGCAAGGTTAAAGCTGCATACCTCACACTGCTTTAGCTGTTAGTGACATTATCAACCATAGCAGGAGTGATACAGACCCCCGAGGGTCCAAACTCAGCTCTTGGCAGGTGGAAAGCACTTCACTTTCCCTGAAAAAAAAAAAAAGTACGTGCTCATAAAGTCTAACTTCGTGCACGTATCCTGCCTTGGAATCTCATGCAGATATTTGTAAACATTGCTTTCCTTATCTGATTTCAATTCACCTTTGAGACTGTCTCCTTGAAACTCTCAGCCAAAATGTAAGGAGAAAGGCTGAACAAGTTGTACAGTAATTAGTAAAAAAAAAAATAGTAACAGCTATGGATTGGAATGATGTTGGCAGGATCATGTTAAGGCAACAAATCTATCTGGAAGCGCAGCGAGAGTGTTAAAATGAGTCCATGAATAAAGTTACACATCTAAATCCACATTTAAACATATCACTGCCCTCATTTTCCAGTCGTACTGAACAGCCTGTGCTCATGCTGCAGTCAATTTGAGCTTGCAAATGCTTATAACCTTTAAAGAGAAGGTGCTTAAAATCCCCAGTGGCCTGCCTGCACCAGAGCTCTGAGCATTGCAGAAGGTTCACCCTAGTTTTTCTTGCTGCATGCTTGGGATATTTGCTCTCTGGGCAATGTGGCATTGAGAGCTTTACATCAATATGAAACTCCTATTCCTTTTCTCAGTGATGGTTGCCACGATGCTTTGTAGCACTGGTAGACTACAAATCCTTGTGATTCATTGGGCAAACTTAATAACTGTTTTTATGAAGCATTCCTTGCTGCTCTTAACATCTGCTCCAATTTCTAGGTAGTAAAGGATTTCTTCTCTACTGATTTTCTAATTGTTTCTATAATGCCAGCATTATGTCAGGAAATACACAGACAAATCTGGGACAAGATTCCCTGACACTCATGCCATTTAAATAAACATAGAGGCAAAAAAATGAGGAGAAAAATGCAGTGAAAAAGACTAAAGATTTTCTGTGCATCAGCTTGATCCCGCAGTTCCAACCAATCCCAAGCAAATTTCTGTTTTGTAAAGACCTCTGATCCTTTTCTATCTAGCAAGCATTTTCCCCCAGTTCATCAAAGCATGCTTTTGTGAACATGCCTGCTTTATTCTCTAGTAATCAATATATTTGCATTTTGGTGTTAGCACCTAGAGGCCAGAATCTCATTGCACAATGTGTTGCATAAACACAGAACAAAGAAACAGCTCCAGGCCTAAAAAGCCTCTAATCTGTATGTCTACACATTATAATGGAGCAGTGGTTGCAGCATGTTCTGACATATCAGCTGTAATCTTATCTACCTAGTGAGTAACAACAAGAGAGGAGACACAGCAATATTCAATGTAGCATGTGCTGACAATTAAAGCTTGCACATGCAGCACCTCCAAAGTTTACACACCAGTTCCTGGCACACACAGTGTCATGGAAAACAGAGCTGGAAAGGATTTGGAGAGGGTTCAGACAAGCCAACCTCCTGCATCACTCCAGCATCAGCCCAGCTGGGCAGATGTTTGTGTGATCTTATCACTGACTCTTTCCAGATTCCTCTGCCGTCCCCATACAAACTCTGTCAGCGTACCCCTATTTTAATGACTCTTAAAATATCAGATAATTATTAATTTTTTAAATGTCTAGCCTAAACCATCCTCCTCACATTGAAGTTCTGACCCTGTAGTGGCATGAAGAACAGTTTCTTCTCCCACTCCCCTCAAGTTATGGCACAGATAAGCTACAGTTAAGTGGATTATAAAAGCCAAACACAATAAAGCAAGTCACAAGATAAACCAGCGAGGGTGATGTGCAGAATGGGCTAAATGAAAAACGAGGGTGTTTTTTGCATTATGGGCTTCAAGAAGGAACATAACACAAGGATGGCACCTCCCAAGAAAGAACAAAAAAGGTGTAGCTACAGATATTTCAAGTCACTCCTTCCATGAAGGAAAAGCAGCGTGAGAGAAAAGCGTTCAGTGTTTATTGGCTTTTTCCTTAGTGCCTACAAAAGCGAGGTGGGAGTGGGGAACGTTTCCTCTGTGCAGCAGTACCTCTGTGCCATCAGGAATGCTGTGTGAGCGATGCTGATTAGTTCAATAACAATTAGTTAATTGTGCTTTAAAAACAGCTACTGCGAAACTGCTTTCCGCTGTGACAAAGCGGCACAAGCTATATTTAGAATGTAAAAGATGTTTCCCACCAGGTCCTGGCTGTTTTAAGCTAGGCTACATTTTTGTGATGGAAGTGTGAGCTTTTTTTTCCAGGGACTGCACTTTCTGGGGTTACTCAGATGTATTTCAGAGGCAACAAGCCAGGACAGACCCACATACAAACCATGTGGGGCTTAACCCCTCCAGTCCAACCCAAGTGCTCCCACCCTCTTATTCGGGCATGACAATTTGGCACCAGAACCAAGTGCTTTGCACTTATTAACTTCATCAGGTTTGTGTCAACCTATGATATAAAGTCTCTGGAAATGACCAGTCTGGTCTCCCCTATCACCAAGAAGCCTAACCTCCTACTGACTGGGGAAGGAGATTAAAGCAGCTGAAAAAGAAAAAATTTTGTAAGAAAGAACCCTTTTTCAGGGTTGGTGATATTTGTGATATATGTGTTTATTTACATGGTCTCATGGACCAGTGTGAGGGAAATTGAAACATTTTCTAATGTACAAGAGACCAGTAATAGCCAATGTGAGAAGAACAACATCTCATCATGCTCAGAAACACTGGTGAAGAAGGAGCACATTCTAAGTGATGCAAAAATAGAAAGCCAAACCTACCTTGGTGAAGAAGATGGGTGGAGAGGGGAAAGAGAGTAGTCGTCAGGATGGGGACTTTGGAAATCTAGCAGAGCCACAGTTGCTTTACTCTGTGCCATGTTATCTGGGTAGGCAAACCCTCGCCCCCCTCGCTGTATACTATACTTAGTACAGTAGGTGTGTGTTGCCACATCAAATTTTAAAGGGTATTAGAGTCATGAAAAAGCATAAATAAAAGCACCTGCACACAATACCCAAATGTACCATCCCCGGTTTAGTGCTGGGAAGCTTCCCAACATTCGCTAGACATGTCTTCAGCCTCTGCAGAGATATGAGGGGGAGGCGAGGGCAGAGGAAGGAGAGAGGGAGAGATGACATTCGCTGCATACATTGGAAAAACACTGAAATGAAACAAGGACTACAAATGGACTATCCTTTCCACAGACATAGCCTGTAGGAGGTTATCTGCCACTACCATTTTTTTGAACTAAGGAGGCAATCACGTTCTGAGGAAACCTCCATGGATATGAGTTATTCATGAAGAAGCTTCATAAACTGGCAAGTGACTCAAGCAGAAGTAATTCTCATCCTGTCCCTCACCATCTTTTCCAGCAGTGGTGAAAATGCTGTTGCTGTGATTACTAACCTTTTAACAAGGGGTTCAGATTTCTCAATGAGCCATGGGCAATCCAGGATTTCATAGGACAGACACAATTTGAGTGATGCAGAAAAAGTTACCGTGGTCACATTGCAATGGCTACAACCGTGGCGAATCTCACAGAGCAGTAGTGTGAAGTAGTTAGAGCCTGCAAACAAAAACTACACGCTTTTCTTTTGCTGAAGCCCACAGTTCGACTTAGCTAATAGAATCCTAAAATAGGCTATCACATTGCATACGGAGATTATCCATCAAGGGACTGAGAATGCCTGGCCCAAAAGGAAAGCCCTTACAGAACTGTCAGGCTGCCTCTGGAAGGGGCATACAGGTGGTTAAAACAGGAAGGGGGAAAAGAGTAAAATGAGCTTTTTTCCCTCTATTTCTTTTGTGTCAACAAGGATATGATCACACATAGGCAGGCAGCCCATCAGTCAGCAGAGACAGACCCATGAGCAGGAACAGCAAAGAGCCTGACAAGCATTAGGTATGTGCAAACAAACATGCAGGCATAAACCTACGAGCTAAAATCCCCTCTCACTTAGATCAATGCAAATCAGGGTTAGCTCTGCTAAAGCCAGTAGGGCTAACCCAGTGTGAAAGTTGTGTAACTGAGCAGTGTCAGCTCCAATGAGCACAGGATTCACCCCCAGGAGGTACTGAAGGTTGTTCAAGGGTGCAAGGGATGGTGAAGAACTGACAAGTGTTTGATAGTCTGGCCTGATCCTCCCCTCACATGCACTAGGAGGAGGAGGAAGGTGCAGCACCGTGTGGGAAAGTACTGCTTTCAACTCTCTTAAAAGTCTACCCATTAGTTAGAGACAAAATTAGCTACTTCAGACTATTTCCCCAGGCTTTCTGGTTCCCAAGACTCCTCCACCTCCATTTATAGTCATGCTCCACTCATTACAATCTGTGAATCCCACACTCTAATATCATAATACCCCAAATTCACGGCAGCCGACAAAAGCACCCACTTAATGCTCACTAACAGCAACGGCAGCACCTACTAAGGCCTAATGAGCACTGACAACTCCTTGTGCTCCACTAAAGTCAAGAGAGCGTATCAAATAATTAGGGCAAATCTCCACTGGGTTTGCCATATACCAAATGTTAAAAGCCATACCGGAAAAAAGTCAAACTGAGCAGGTGAGATCTGCCACTGTGATAACCTTTCGCTGTGGCTTTAATGCAGGTTTGGGTAGCTGACCCCCATGAAGGATTAATTTAGGATTTACAGATTGCAGTGGTCAGGGAACCCCAGGGAGCCCACAGATGACTGTCATCTTGTGCTCCTGGGGAGACAGGGAGATTACATTTAATTTTTCTTGACTCTTCAGTGAGACTTTTCCTTTTTTCTGTTCGTTCTGCAGTCATGGCTTCCCCGAGTTCCTCACTGTGGCCCTGTACCCTGGTGTCACCTCAGCATCCAGATTGCTGCAGCCAAAATGTTTTAGAACATTGCTAATTCATACTTTCATCAGAAAAACAGGCAACTTTTTTGTTTTCACTCTACAACAGGCAACCTGAAACGCCTCCAGTTCCATGATTGACGATGGATACAGCAAACAGATGTCAGAAAAGAAAACCAACTGTGTTTCTCTACAGCTGGCTTCACAGCAAAGCCGTACAGAGGAGGCAAAGCCACGGGAGTTGAGACCCATATGAAAATACTTACAACATTTTGCTCACATATCCCAGGATGACTGAAAACAAGCAGAGCAGGACTGCACAATTAGGGGAAATAGAAATCTGGCTGCAAATGCAACCCTTTAGTTAAAAATACTCAAACTCCAGCCTGTGTCTGCTTGAATATGAGTTATCAGCCAGGGGCTTCCCCACTTTACCAGTGCAATTTATGGTCCATTTTACTTCACTACTCATTGCTCATGTTTTTCAAAGGAAGCTTAATTCCTTTGCTTATAATGGAGTAGCAATGCTGTTAGTTCAGTAAGGCTTTGCATACACGATCAGGCTTCTCATCCCTCCACCCTCTGTTTACTGTGCAGGGATGTCCCTGCCCTCACTTCTTCACAGGCCATATAACACTGCAGCAGAACAGCTAATTTGTCCTACCACTCCCACTGCTGCTCAAACCAACTACAGAACAAAGACAGGAGTCCTGATGATGAATTTGAGTACAGAGAGTCTGTCTGTCTTGGGCTGCAGTCAGTACTGAAAATCAACATCAAATTATTGGGTTTCTGAGATGGAAGTTTATCATCTGAGCAAAACATCACATGACAATTACAGCCCAACACCACCCACACCAGCAATAGCAGTGGCAGAGATAAGCAAGCGCAGCTGATCAAAAACCGATGGTATTTTTGCTTGGAGAAAAACATCTTTCCTACATTGAGATGTGATAAAAAGAGGCAATTACACCAGAACTAAGCAGGAGCTGCCGCACTGTATAAAGCATTGTGCTGTACCAAAGGCTGCTTATGACCAATATTAACAACTTAATGAGCTGTTAATGAGGCGCGCATTCAGCTTTTACTTGCAGCATGAAAACATTGCAAATCATTTTAGGGAGCTTCTGGATTGTCAATGGAGAATTAAAGATGTCAAATAAGCCCATCAAATCTATGTCTCAATCTGGACACTACTTTCCAATGCATTCTCTTAAAATTCCTTTTCCTATATGGTAGAATAACTTGCTTTGACAGCAGTACAACTCTCACTTAGACTTGCTTCCTTCTGCCTTGACATTAGATTTCAGTCTCCAGAGAGCTGCAGGGATGTCTTTTTGACATGTTGACATTAAGGACACTTCTTCCACAGACTCACACTGGCACGGTTACTTTCTGTCTTACCATTACAAGAGCAGCTACCGAGCTAAGCTACCAAATGGGGAAGTTTAATTATGAAACCTTTGTGCTCATCTGCAGACAGATTAAGAATGTAAAACTACCCTTAAAAAAAACCCAACCAAACAAAAAAAACAATAAAAAAAAAAGGCAGCTGGTATGAATAAGAAAGGGAGCTAAGGTTTTTATAGAGAATTCATATCCATAATTCCCCAGCCTTGCAGCAAACCAGCAACACACAAGGAATGACTAATGCTCTAATGTAGGCACACTTTAGTTTGTTATTTTTTACTATCCTGTCACAGCCCTGCAGGATTAGATAATGCAGCCGAGCGCTATCTATACTGCTATTACCACCAGTGGAGCCGCATTGATGGGAACAACAAATCCAAATTGGACTGGCTGCAGACAAGCCCCAAGTGGAAACTGTGTATAGAGTGAGTCTGGAGGAGTTTAAAATCCACCAAAAAATACTGACAGGATGTACCCAGTGGCTGATCCTACTCTCAGAAACAGAATGCTGTTGGGATACGGGCGTAATGGTTTCCAGTAATGCAAGAAAAACTGAAGAGAGGCTTTTTTTTTTCCCCCAGTCCAAACAGGAAATATCTCACCACCTTTTTTTTTCCTCAGCATCTCCCTGTAGCTTCTTTTTCTTGCTCTGCTCTGACTTTACTCTCTCTTTTAGAGTATTGTTGGAGAACATGGCTCAGATGTTTAACTCTGAGCTCAGAGGAAAACTTCTCCTTCCTTAGGGAGAAAGACACTGGGGACCAGATGAAAACCCAGTGTCAATCCTGGAGCAAGGCATCCCCAGAAAGGCTGCGTAAAGCTCATTCACAGCTGAATGTGGTGTTGGAACAGCTCTGAGTATTCTTTAAATTCAAAGGGGAGAGGAAAAGGAAAATCAATGTTTCAAACACCCTGCCACCCCCCAAAAGTAGCCTTTTGCTGATGTTCAGAAGTGTCAACAATTAAAAGGCAGACACCTTGACATTTCAAAGGTTTGATGCTTCGAGAGTGCCAAGGAAGGCCAAGGCCCCTTTGTTTAATGTCTGAGCAAGTGAAGCCAATAATTTATTTACTGTACTGTTTTCCAGCAGTTTCCCTCCATCCCCTTTTGTTTATCAAGGGAAGGCACTGTCCCTAGGCTGACAGGTTTTAGACTACTGCAATGTGAAATGGCCACGATAATCCTTCTCTTCCCTTCTCCAGTGGCATCTGGGATGGAAATGCCCACCCAGTTCTTCCAGCTGTGCCAGCAGCGACGCGCTCCCTATCTGCATACACGCAGTCAGCCACCGCGAGACACGGCCCACGTGTCCCAAACAGATAGGAGAAAACAGCCAAGGGGGCCACAGCAGACTGATTGAAGCTGCCAGCTCTAATGTGCTGAAATGTTGTCATTCCTCATGTAGGCTGTTAACAAGGAGGCACAGGGGACTTCTCTGCACAGCATCTTCTCAGCTACATTTGGGGTAGGGAAGGAAACGAAGCTTCTGTGCTATAAAAGGAAAGGGGGGCCAAGATTGTGCTGAGGGAGTCCCTCCTCCAGAAAGAAACCTATGATGGGGAGGTGACACCACACCGGGTATGTTGTATAAACACATGGAAAGAGTGAGACCTGCAGAAAGAGACAAAAATGTCTCTGGGACAGAGCAGCCTTGTTCTGACAACCTTCTTTGGCATTAGCATGAGAGACAAAGGGACACTGTCCAAGCACAGATGACCAGGTTAAAAAGGACGAGAGCTTTTCCCTAGAAGCAGTTTATAAAGGGGAGCCAGGTGCCTGGAGTAGTCTCTGCTTCCTTATGAGGCTTCTTTCTCCTCACCATGGCTGCTTCTCTTTATTTTGTCTTCTGTTTCCATACCTATATCACTATTTGTGGTCTTGGAGGTTTCCAGATGGTTTCTATTTCTTGCCTGTAAAATACAGAAGTTGGCCAGGCGGTGTAGAGTGCTTCCCATGATGTTACTGCCAGAGAAGGACAAAATGAAGTTTGTGAACTCCAGGAATACCTGTGGAGCCACAGGCAGGAGGGCAGATGAAAATAACTGCAGATAACAGTGGAAAAATTGCTTTGGTATCTGCTACTTTGAAACCAGAAGTAGATTTAGGTTTTGAAGATGGGAAGAAAAGAGAGGTAGCCAGCAGTCATCCCTCTGTCCCACCCCTATTCCTTTCCAAGCTACAGTTTCACTTGGAAGAAAGTGGGATGGCCAGGAAACCTTTTCTGAAAGATGATGGTACAACCAAGGTGGCATTTCAATTGAGGACTTGTAAGAAGGGGATCTGTGTCTCCCAGCCCTATTTACTCCTTGTCTTTCCCATTGCAGAACCAGCTCTCAGAGATCATTATTAAAAAGAACAACAGCAACAAACCAGCCTCATCACTTCTTGTGAATTCTGAAGGTCATTGATGTCACCATCGGTTATAATGACACACATCACCCCCGTCTTTGCACAAATGGATTTACAAGCTGTTTAAAGGCTAGTGTCTCTCAGTGCACTTCACCCCTTCTGCTACCTCCTCTCCACACGCACATGCTCTCCTCCAGCAGCAGCTGCTGGAAGAAATTATGAATTCCATTATTTTTCATCCAGAACAGCTTTACAGTATATGGGAGAAGCACTGGAGGCTGCTGGCTCATTAGCACAGGATTTGTATTGCCACCTTCCATTTTATTCACCTTCCCAAATTAGGTGAAGCACGCCTGCCCCAAACCTGTGATTTCTGTTTAATTAAAATGCAGGTTGTGGAGTCTCCTCAACTCCAGAGCCCACCACACAATCAGATAGTGACAGTGACCTGGTAGAATAATGGTCTTGATATAGTGGCTGCTCTAACAGAGTCTTAATTTCAGTCGAGCAGAACAGCACCTCTGGTAGCAGCTGCATTTAGGGCCAGGATGAATATCAGCACCCAGCCTCTCACCAAACACTCGCTGCCTTCCCAATCAAAGCTGGCATCCCTGACAGCTCAACTGTTAAATGAATTAACAAGGCGAGATGGGGGCTTGCCCATGGGGCTGTGACTCCCTTCCTAATTTCTGCAAGTGGTGGCTTTCAATTTTTCTGTCATTTATCGGGAGATGCACGTGGCTCTCTAATGAGCAGGGCAGAGCTACAGCCAGCTCTAAAAAGACGAGGTTACGAGGATTTTCTGGTCTGTAGAGGAGAGGGATCCAGATGCTTGAGGCAGGTGGGGGAAGGACACCAGCTCTCTTCAGACTGAACAGGCAGCATGTCCTTCCCAGCTGAGCTGAGCCCGCTCTGCTGACATGGGGAAGAATTGGCTCTCCACACCAGTGAGTTTTGCAAACATCCAGGCAGAACTCAAAATGGAGCCTTTGCTGGGGCTTTGATATTAACAAGAAAAAGCTTTTACTCCACCTGTAGCAAAAAAAAACCCAACCAATACTCAAGAAACACAAAACACTTACATCCATCTCCCAGTGTCAGCTGGGGTACAGCTCAATAGCACTTCAGGGCTCCAGAGAAACTCCTCGTTTGGGTGCTTTTCACTCATTT
>VWZY01012000.1:202209-324609 GCA_013399075.1 Chloroceryle aenea | reverse complement strand
GTTTGGTAAGGTTCAATAAGCCTCATCATGCAGGTTTGTCTAATTTCAGTTTTATTCAAGTGTTTACAAGAGTTGTGCTCCTGTATCTGACTCCAGAGTTCAGCATCATTCCCCAGTCTCAGGCACACTGTAACTGATATCTGATATATCACTATTTATTTTTTTTTTTTATGTGATACCACTAAACTCAGTTGGACTGTAAATCAGTAACAATGATGCTAAGCTTGTAAATAAATGCACCAAAAAAAAAGGTAAGATATATAGGGTATAGTACTGGGCAGCTTGTACAGGGAAAGTTTAATTACTGCCATGAAATACCACAAGGGAGATTTTAGTGTTAACTGGATGTGGAAGAAAATGGAACACATGAGAGTTTGTGCATGCAAGTTTCAGTGGGGATAGGGCTTCATTTTTTTATTTTTTTTTTTAGCCCATCACAATCTGTGACTCAAAAGCCTTGGGCAAAACCTATCTAGTGAACCATCACCACCACAACGCAACTTGCCTTTTAACTCTGTCGAATGCTATTTTATTCATTTCCAATTGAAAACACCTCTGGAGATGCACATAAATTCATTGGTCCCTCTCTAAACTGGCCTACTCCATGGAATGCCCAAGAATCGCAGTGCTTGAATCATAGGACTAATGATGTGATACAGCTAAACTCAGATGGACTGCAAAATATGTAGCAAGCGAATCAAAATTCATTTAGTGTCAGCAATACTGGGTTGTTACAGTCAATGATGTTTTACCTTCCCAGCAGCCAGATTTTTACAACAGCTACCTACTAGCATCATCAATGTCTTGATGTAGGGAAAGCAGAGGCTTAAAAAAAAAAGAAACTCGAGAAAGCAGAATCATTAATCTGTGTTGATTTCTGCTAGATCCACTGAGGAGAACCATTCGAGTTTGCCTATAGTGTATTTTGAACTATTACAAAGAGTCTCATCTAAAGGCAATATGCACTTACGTGTTAATTCATACGTCGTTAATGCAGAGCTGCTGTTCACTGTCTTGAAGCTGCTTTGGGCTATTCAGGGCAAGCAAAGCAGAAAGCTTGTTACAGTGCAAGGAAATAGTTATTGCCAATGATGTACAGCAGAGACAGAGGCAAATGATGCAGCACACACACAGTTTGAGCTTTAGGACTATACCTTGAAGGGCAATAAAATCACATCACTCGTAACACATCAGAAGCATCTCACTCACATGGGGCCGTTTCATTTCCTCATCAAACAGAGAATCTCACAAATACACAACACAGAGATGTTGTGACACTTAGACTACACAGAACAAATGAATAAAACCAAAACAATTTCTAAGGGGGAAAACTCTCCACGCTATTACATCCTTATTTCTCAACATGCAAAATTCAAAGCCTGAAGAGCTGCAGGGTAAAGACCTGGAACATGGGCCACAAAGAGCAAATGCTCACAACAGTACAGGACGCGTTTCTTTAACTGTCTGTTAGATTTCCCACAGTTTCACTTACAGAATTCAATATTCCTGCTGTGAGTGAATTGTAATAATATGCTAAGCTGTGCAAAACTGCAGGTCAGTGAGGAACGGAGGTGTTCTAAGGTGAGAATTGTCCTATTATGAGAAAAAAAGGGAAATTTCTCTTAAAATACACTTGTCCCCACCCTTTTCTCTTGGCTCCCTGGGGAGGTACAGCATGGCTTTTTTTCTACTGCACAGCTATTAGGAACATAGCTTCAGGGCCAGCCAAGAAGAGGGAAGAGAGGAAACCAGTAGGTTTCCCAGGCTCGATGGCTTGTGAGACTAGAGAGCTCCAAAGTCATTATTTCATGATAATAGGCATAGTCATCCAGCTTTTGTCTTGAAAAAACCCACCTTATGCATACCTACACCTGCAGGGGCTTTACATCTCTACTCTGTCCTGGTTAAAACTCTGTGCAGTCTGCAAAGTCTTATTTAGCACTGACCATATAAGTGAGGTCAGGGTTAGACGCTTACTGTAAAGCATCCATATTTTTTTCACATCCCCACAAAAATCATGCATGCTTTTGTAGAAAACAGTTTTATGGGTTCAGGAATCATGGCAGATGATGTAAGACAAGAAAATAGCCTCACTCAACCCTACTCTGCTACTCTTAGAGTGAGTATTATCTTATTCTGAATACTCCACTGACACCAAAGAGGACAAAGGTTCCTCCATGAGCACATCTATTTGCTGGACCATTTCTTTCAGGCTACCGAGTGCTCACATCTTTGCCTCCCATCATCTTATTCTGCCTATTCTTCCTTCTGATTTCCTTTCTATTCTTTGTCTAAAAATCCTTTTCACTTTTCTATTATTCGTCTTCCACTCTACCTTCTTTCCATGTGAGTCAAAATCCCCAGTGACTAACGTGGCAAGCATGCACCTGCTATTTTTGTCCAAAATAGGGACAAGCACTTTGAAACTGTAAAAGTTCTGCTTAAGATTTCCTCTCAGCTGTTTTCTTCTACTGAAAAAAACCCAAACAACAAAAAACAATGCCAATTATAAAACTATTAAAACATAGAAAGAAAGAAAAAGGTTCCCAGTTGAGGAAAATGAAGTCTCTGTTTTCGTCCTATGGCAGAACAAAGTATAACAAGAGGTAGCAAAAAGCAGGAAACCACAGGATACAAGAGGAACAGACCATCAATTCAAGCATGCTGGCATAGATTAGCATGTACCATTACAAGCGATGCTGATCAGACAGCAGTTATTAGCATTTTTCAGCATCTTTGCCATGATTGCATAAAAATTAAATTATCCCCTGTGCTCTTAGACACAGTTGTGCTCTTTTTCCATGGAGCAAGAGGGCATGTAGTGTCTGGTATACCAATGGATTACCATTCTAGGCTATTATAGGGTCCAAACCACAGGCTTACGTGTGAGCTCTGCTCTTAAAGCTGAAGGGTTCTGGATGGTTTTGGATTCTGTTCCAGATCCAGCGTCGTAATCCAGCTCCCGATAGTAGATCCGGTATCCCAACAGCAAGCCGTTTAGACTCTCAACTTTGGGTGGCTGAAAAACATTGGCATTAAGAATGGGCTTGTTAAGATGCACTTTGCAGCAGACGTCCATCACCACGGGCAGTAGCTGACACCAGGCCTGTGTGAAGGGACACTGTGCTCGCTGGTGAAGACAGCCATTAATAATGTACAAGGTTGTGTAATTTGAAAAACATGAGTTAAAGGCAACTTTGATGATTTCACTCAGCTGTAGCAATTATAAAAGGCTGTTCACTTAAGAATTGATACCTGATGCACTACACTAAGAGCAAAGATCCTTTCCTTCCTGGTCCACAGAAACTTGTGCATGATAGAGAATATAAATAAGCATCTTCCTGTGAATGCATATGCTGGCCAACAACAGTGGAACAGCAGAACAGTATTTTATTTCTTCCAAAGTAAGAAGAGATACAGACAGAATTTCTTTAGTGGTCATTTCCCTTGGGAACTGTTCATACAGCATTCTTCATTTAGCATTATTTTACTGAAAGACTAAAAATTGGTGTATCCTGGCCTGATTAGGAAAATGAAAATAGGTCTAATAGCCTCAGAGAGGCATTTAGAGAGCAGCCACAGTATGATGGGTTCTGGTGTGTTGCATATGTTTAGTCTCACAGGCAGGTCCAGGTCTCCTCCATAACAGCTTGGAGTACCATGGTATATATGGATATATGGCTGTTGGGCTGGCTCAGATATGAGGTGGTTTTTCTTCTGCAGTGTGCTGGAAGATGCTCAGAGATACAGTACCTCAGAAAGGATTCTTCATCAGCTCCTCACATCTTCCTTCAGATACAGATATAGAGCCCGTGCACTGAAAAGGAGACTTTTGTCTGAATGGCTTAAATAGAGACAAGTGAAAAGATGCTTCATGTTTGGGGCGGGGTCGGGGGGGAAGCTTTCATGAGTCTAATACAGACTGAGAACTGCAGAGAAGAAAAGATGTCCTGAGCCATTTATCTCTGGAAGATTCCTTTACAGAAATTTAAGGGGCTGAAAGTGTAAATGAAAAGGATTTTAATGATGATCCTGCCTTTAATCCAGAAAGTTCCCTAGAAGTTTTGATAACTTCACTAAGGAAAACCTTCTGCCCATTGTGCAAAAATTAACCACTGGTATGAAATGCTGTCACAATAGAAGGTAATACCACATGTAACTTTAATGAAGAAAGTAAGGACATTTTTACAGGAAAGGAGGAAGATATTTGGTAATAACCTAGCATTCTGCTTCCAGAAATGACAAGAATTTTCCATTACTTCCTTATGATGGCAAGAGGAGAGAGAGGGCTGTCCTGTCTCAGTGCAGAGGATTTTGCTTTGAGTGATGTCTGAAGGAATTAAGTAGAAAGAATTCAGTTTATAGAAATTAAAAAAAAAGAAAATTATGTGAACCAGAGTATAAGAAACCTACACAGCTACCAAGAAAAGGAGCAGAAACTACTGCAAGAAGTTGCCTTCTTTTGCTGAAAGCAATCCAAAGAGTCCCAAGATCTTGCTGTACTTGCTCTGCATGGTTGGAGAACCTCATTCATCACTCTTTCACATGCTCACTGTTGTGCTCCATCCTTTGGAGAAGCTTGACCACCTTTCACTATTATTTAGCATCTGTATTACAGAAGGATCTAGGAATATAGGATCGTGAGGAACCTCAAGACTGCAGAAGGTTAGCTGCTTGAAGTTCTTTTCACACACCTCCACCAGAAAACAAGCTGATTTTTCCGCTTCCCAGCATTCCTTTTGGAAAGCTGTTCCAAGTCCCACTACTTCATTTAATTTCTAATCTAAATAATTCATAGCTAGTTTATAACCATTTGCTCCTGTGCTAACATTGCCTTTTGGCTTAAATTGTTCTTCTCCCCATGGGGTGTTTACTCCCGTGATGTATTTTAAAAAGGGCAATCATATTCCCTCCCAGAGTCTATTTTACAAGGTAAATAAATCAATCTCTTGTACAACAGCCTTTCCTAGTCACAGATTGAGCCCCTCGTGCAATAAACTGAGCAAACAGACCAAATGAAGCAACAGCCTTCTCCAGAGCTGCCTGATGACATGATCACCCATGGACCAGCTGGGCCATTCTCCTCCACAAGGTGGAGAAGATAAGATGTTTTCCTGACAATTACTAATATATCTATGATATTTGTTTCTTTTTTTTTCTTCTCTCCAATCTTCTGACGTTCCTCATTTGTTTTCAAGATTATACTGAAGTTGCTTTAGCCCTGAGGGTGCCCTAGCAGAGAAGGGCTCCACATCACAGCAGTGTCTTTGTCTCCTCCTGTCCTGGAAGGGAGGAGTGACAGCACAAAGCATGACGACTGCCTTCTCCATAGGCAGGGTAAAGGGAGGTACTGTCCCACCAAGATACCTCTTGAGCACATCAGCACAAAGGAGGAGAAAGGCTGCAAAACCCACAAAGCCTGTGTTCATTCACACAGTGAAAATATGACTGAACTTTACATGGATTTGTATTACAGTTTATTATTTAGAAGGAAGGTGCTCTTAGAAAGATTCAATGTCTTTTCCTATTTTAACCATTAATATTTTTTTTTTAGTAATAACAAAAAATGCTGAGGTGAAATATCCTGCAGAATCCTAAAAGGAAACCACTACTGAAGCAGAAAAAAGGCTGTTACTCCGTACTCTACCATATAGTTCCCTAACAGACAAAGCTTAATTCCTCATTGTGGTACAACACTGATTTGTTGATAGTAAGCATTGCTTTCTCATATTTTAATTTGATTCTCCTTTTTTTCCTTCCTTGAATTTAAGACAGGAAAGCTCAGAAAATAAATGGCTTGAAAACTGTTCTCGCCATGGAAATGATGATTCTTTCCTGAAAAGGGTACTCTGCTAAAAGGTCAGGTCTTCCCCTTCCTATCTGTCTTTCATGGACAAAACTCAGCTTTTGATGTAATGGATTATTTAGGATTTTGTAGAAAGGCCTGAGGGATCTGCTGAAATAGGTAAAATGATTATGAGTGGCAGCCCATAATGTTGTACAGAAGAGAAACATTTTCACGATGTTCAAAAAATAATAATAAAAGAAAGACTCAAATGTAAGTTTGAATAATTATTAACTCTAAGGTAGAAGCAGCACAGTCCATGATCCTGATGTTAACTGTATCATCCCCTAGAACGTTTGAGATAACCTTGCATTCTTGATACCTCAATGGAAATCACTTATTTTCTTCTTTCTTTAAATTTAAGAATAATGGACTGATTGGACCAAGCAGCTGAAAGCACAGATAGTGCATCTAGAGTTTGTTTTGTGAATTATTAACAGAGCTCAAAGTTAAAAATTTAGCTTTGCTTGGAAACCTACTCTTCCATTTAGCTTGACTGCTGTTTTCAGTTTACATTATTTCTTAGACACTGCTGTGAAACTTCCTCTTAATTGGAGGCTACTGTGGGACTTGAAGATTTTTGTTTATTTGAAGAATATAGTACGGCTGAATTACCAGGACCTATTAATATACATGTAGTAATGACATATAATAGCCCACAACTCCCCTGAGATGGCTCTGGCACAGCCACCCCATTTCATTTTCATGAAATAAAAAGCATCCAATTACCTAAACAACCACCTATTTCACATTAACTACACACCAATAATCAGTCAATTGGGGGAACGTTTCTTTCTGCGGTACAACGTGCCTCACATCCTCTTTGTCCTCTTTTTGTACACCTTTTCTTTCTTCACTGTGGGCTTTAATTGTAGGTGGGGCAGCAGATCTACATTGCTCCATAATTCCTTTGGTAAAACTGTTCAACATGTCTTCTATTTGTTCAACATGCTGTAAGTGATGTTGTTGCTCAGTATTATGCTGCGTGAACTTGGGCCAGCAACCCAGCAGCACAGCCAGACGTATTTTTAAAGTGCTGCTTCATAGCAATAAACAGACCCTCATACATCTATTTTTTCCCAAAAATGCAAGAAGCCCCATCTGTACTGTAAATGCCTATGTACATTTTTCACTACAATGCAATCTGTCCAAAGTTATCCTTATTATGTGTGTGGGACATTGTCTCGGGAGCAGGGTGGGCAGAGGCTTTGCTTTCCAGGATAGGTTATGGATAACTTGCAGTACCCTACTGGGTTCCCCCTATTAATGCTCACTCTGCAAAAAGAAGCCTCAGGCACCGGGTCACAAAATGTTCCAGCATCTCCCAGGAGGCCAGCAGTGAAAGATAAAGGCAGGGAGAGGAAATGCCGATATAAAACACAGGCTTGGCATGAATACTTTCACATCCAACTCAGAGATATTACAGAGAGCTCAAATCTCCTTTCTTTTCTCTGAAGAAATCTCAGGTTTTAGCCCTCAAAGAGCCAAAAGGGCATGTGGAGTTCCTCAAAGGTACGAACAGGATCTCAGGCACAGCATGCACTCCTGATTATTGCAGCAGCTGAAGGAGGCAGTAGGTGATGCGAACGAAAGGGAGCTTTTGATTACCTGATCTCTACCAACGCCACACTCTGCTGAATGCTTTCCACGGAAAGATGCATGTCTATTGATATCAACAAAAGGATGGGAGAATCTGTACAAGGAATGATCTTGGGTACTGCTGCAGAAACTCCTTTACCTCCCAAGTTTTCCCTCGTGGGGCACAAAGTAAAAGCAACTGCCAGAAATTCTCATCCATCACTAAAATATATGCCTAGATCAGGAAAATAAGGAAGTGGCTGCAGTCCTTCAACTTGACTACGATACTTCCAGCTGAGGAAAGCATCCCTTGCATTGTACTATTAAGACCAATAAGACAAAGTAACCAAAAAACTGTTTTGGAGACATCAAAATTTTTCCTTTTACCTACCTGCCACTGCACCAGGACAGATGAAGTCGTGTGGGGAGTTACTAACACAGAACTGGGTGGTTCATCTGGAACTGAACAAGAAGAAAAGGTAACAAAAGCAGTTACAGCAACAGGGTGGGAAACAGGCAGCTTTTATTCACCAGATTCTCATTCTTCCTGCTGAAGAAAATCTTATATCCCAGTTACTGTGTGGTGGGTCTCCAGAGCAATACAGTTTGTGTGAATATTGGAATGCAGGCAGAAGTCGGACGCTTCTCGAGCATCCCTTGCTCTACCCATGGCCTTGGCAATTTGAGCAGGAATAAGAGAAAAGCCGAGGGCATAAATCTGGAGGAATCTGCAGCATGCCAACCACTCTAAGCAACTGGATACACATTTGAGAAGAAGTTAACCATCTGCATGCAGGCATGAAGGTGTGAGCAAACCACTCCCAAATTTGCCATGATGTTTTTGCCATAGCTGGGGCAAGCCCCCCTTGTTTTCAGGAGTCTGTGTCACACGGACATGGATTATTTTAGTTAGGACAGCTTGATTTACCATTGGTTAACCCATTCCAGTGCCCACAGACTATAGCACACAAACACACACACCATAGCAGCTCAGAGATGAAGAAGAGAAGGCTTATCAGGAGCTGACAGCCCTCCACAGTGCAATGCTCTAGTGGCAGCACCAGGTTTTCTTAGGGAATAAACATTCAGTTTGTTAAGGAAGTGAGAAGCTTTCACAGTGTTTCCCCGTTGTATTGTGAGGAGGCCAATCACAACTCTGGATGCACTGTAGCTAAATACGAAGAGAATTGAAAATGAAATTTTAAATTGCAAAAGGGTGAGTCAGTGCTGCCTCATTAGTACCAGTTACAGCCTGCACTGGTACAGCAGCTGTTGTTCGGGAAGTTGGAGAGTTAGGATGCCTGTAAAAGGCTGCAAGGGACATGATTCAAGTATTACATAGATTCTTGTTTTACTTAGGATACTCTTGAGCTCTGTCCTCTGTTTTTTTTCTGATTTCAAGACTGTATTCTTTAAGTGTATCTTTGCAGAACTGTCTCCTATTTTTATATCTCAGTGTTCTATTTAACCGGTCATTCCTCGAGCTGTATGAAACTGGCTAATTCCTAGCACCATATATATATGTATCCCAGTATTACCCCATTTCCCAGGCTAAAGGTAAATACTGAAGCTTTATACATTTCGCAGAGTTCTGTTCTCCAGTTAAGACAGAGCTACTTCTGCATTCAGGCTTTGACTCTATACAATCAAGGAATTAGAAGCTGATCTCTAATGCTAAAAATAAAAGCCTTGTCAATGTCATTCACAGTTTATTAGTCCTGATCTGCAGGATTAAATGCTCATGTTTCCAGGAGCTTCATACTCTTTCTTACTTATACCTCAGCAATTTTGCATATTGCAGACTGATGTGGATTGTGAGTGAAAACAATTGAAGAAACTTCTTCAAATGTATGCATGGTTCTACATTTATTTTTAATGATCTCTTTAAATTATTCAATTTCTGCAAAGATAATGGTTAGTGCAGAGTTTGGAAGCCAATCAAACGGAGTTTAATTCCATTTTGAGACTCCTGAAAGTATGATTCATTATCAGAGGGCACAGCAGGACACTTAAGGCTGCTTGTTTTAATTCAGCCACATCTCATTACTACCTGTATCAGTCTCCTATGAACAAAATTGCATTGGCTGTGGAATTTTACCTCCACAGTCCCAGTGGAGCACACACTGCAGTGGGTCCAGCAAACTCAGGAACACTAGGGAGTGCCCATCCCACGGCAATGTCCCCAGAGTGCCTCTCCTCCTCTCTTACCATCCTGCAGAGTCGTGACCGCCTCGGTCTCCACGCTGAAGTCACTGTCTCCGATGTCATTGGTTGCTTTCACTCGNAAAAAAACAAACCAAAAAGAAAGGCTGAGGAATGAAATCTCTCCACATCTCAAAGCTTGCCTCAGAACGAGCCTCTAGGGAGAGCCTGCCCACTGGCAGTTAAAGTCATTGAGCTGTTTGTCTCTTCTCCACAACACCTTTCCTTTGCAGGCTCCCCCAGCCTCCTCAAGGCATGGGGGTGTTTGCATCATTGCTACCATCAGCATCCTCTCTGATTGCTGCTAGCCCGAGTTCCTGAAAACACACAGCTGACGTGGGTTCCAGCAAACAGCCACGAAGTTGCAGCTCATGGAGCAGCCTACAGCTGGGGCTTACTGGAAAGGACAAGGTGTGCTATTATTTGAGTTTTGTGTGGCGATGCTAAACCTGGCTTTCGAAGTGTCCGAGATGTCCTCAAGACAGACCTGTGGGGCAGCTCATCCTCAGATGAGCTGGGGATGACAGGTAGAGAGGAGGCAAGTAACAAGCCCAGGGTTAACCAGTGTGCAGCAGGCACTGGAATTCAGACTACCAGCCTTCTGGACTAATCCTCTAGACCATTTTATTCCAACTGAATTTCCAATTAATGCTTTTACCTGGATTATTTAATAAAGACAGTAACAACAGGTTCCCTGCAGCTCTTTTATCTACGCAATGCTTTAAGATATGCAGGGAGTGATTTCCAGCTGACATAACCTTCAGAAAGATCGTTCTGTCTTGGCTTGGCAGAGGAAGGTGTGGGGGATGCTGCCTTTGGAGTCACATGCAGAGGCTGGAAACGCAGAGCTGTAAGTTACAGGGGATTTAGCTAATTAATTGGTAGTGTCTAGCCATCAGCTGGCAAATGTAACACTGCATGCCCAAGTAAAGTTACTTGTAAGGAATGATTAAAGATCAACGGATAATGCATTCTGATGGGCAGCACTCGCATCACCCATGTGCTACTCCTCTGGACTTTCACAGGAAAATGCTTTTAGCAAAGAGGGGGTGGGAGGGGGAAGAAATCTTTTTCGGTAGTGCCACCCTAACAGGACACAGTTACTTACCTAAAGCAACTTGAATGGTTTGAATCATTTTTCTTGATTTTTTGTTTGCAGCACTGTCAATATCAAATCTAAATGACATAGCTGTTTCCTTGATTTTACAGGTTTTGAATGGAAAGAGACTGGGTATAATTCAGGGTGGGTAGAACACCTCCAAGGTCAATGAATCAGGTCTATATTTGTACCTGTAATTGCCAAGTTTTCTTTCTTCTGCACACTTCGATAAAAGGTTAGCAATGTATCTGTATCTTCTGGCACATGACCAATGAGCTGCCACATACCATAGCCAGTGATGTTTTTGTAAGACCTGAAAAATCTGAGTCTGAATTCTTTAAATACTCGATTCTCCAAAAGCTCACGGCCTTTTAGAAATAATCTAATTTGTACTAGCTCGTCAACAGAGGAAATGGACAGCAAAACAAGTACCTTCTCATAGACATTCAATTGCTTTCACAGATGTTACAAGAACTTTAATTACAACAGCATCGCTGAGGATATAATGAAGCCTGAATAACAAAGTTTAAACATTCTGATGCTATCTATAAACTTCAGTATGGAAAATACAGATAAAAACGGTTCTCATTTCATCTGGAAAAGCTTATATAGAGATAATTGCAATGCAGCAATGAGAGTGAATTTAACATCAGTCGCTACCGAAAGGATTTTTAACTAGTTGTGTTGTAGAATGTTGTGTAGCTACATATGGTTTAGCCTGAGTAGTGTTACCTACGCTGTTGCTCTTTCAGGCCTACAAAAAGATGCACTGCAATCCAACTTTAATTAGATTTCTTGCATGACCTTCAGCAAATCTCTCAACCGGTGTTCATACCACCACCTCTAAAATGGGAGCAGTGACCTCACTTAACTTCTCTCCCCACAAAGGGCTGTGAAGCTGAGTGATTCTTGCTTTGATTTCCTAACAACTGGAAGTGGAAAGCGTGGGAATTCCTATGCTAGCCTGAGATGGTTTTGTACCTTTCAATAATGCAGGATGTTGCCTCATGGCTGATGGAAGAGGAGTAGGTTTGCCAGTCTCCATTTGGCAGTTCTCGCACTTGTACTGTGAAATATCGTATGGGTGAAGATCCATCACTTCCAGGGACCCACTTCAACAGCAGACTCCGTGATGATACATCGCTCTGGGGGGTCATCACCTGCCTGGGAGGTGCTGGTCGTTCTGCAATTAAACCATAAATTGGTAATGCTTAGAGAGGAAATTTGAGTAAACATAAAATGTGAGAGCCTGATCAGATTTTCATAGTGGTAATGCCACAGGAGATTGAACTTTTGGATTTGCCCCATGAAGTGTGCAAGCCACCCCATTCCTTAACCTTCTGCTACAAAGAAGAGCAGTAAAACTGATTCTTACCTCCCTGCGTAAATGGTCACTACTGAATATACACCCTGACTTCAAAACTGGAGGGGTCTTAGTCTGGCAAGTTAAGGAAGAATCATTAGGACCAGCAGCCAAGCAAACCAAGGAAATCTTTAATGAAACTCAGCTATGTCTTTAGCTTCAACTGATATTTTGACAGAATTTGTCTGTAAACTAGTTCGCTTTTTGATCTGTGCTTACTGCTTGGTAGTGTGTTCTCTCTGCGCTATGTAGCATCCTCTTCCACCAGCTGTTCCCCAGTCAAGGCATGAAGAAGAAGAATGGATGAGCTGGAACAGGCTGTTGTGTAGCAGAGTCCAAGCATGTGACTTAGAGCTGATACTGAATTCCTGCACCAGCTCTCTCTGGCAAGGAACTGTGAACCCTCAGCAGCTCCCAGTGCTGCTTCCAAACCCCAGCTTGGAGAAAGCGCAGAGCTGGGGTTTGAGTATCTGCTGCAGTTCACTTCCAGACCTCCCCAGTTCTTCCCTTCATACCCACTAACCTTGAACCTGCAAAGTCAAACCAGCCAGTGGTAATGCTGAGGGAGCTCTCTCCAGAGTAATTAACCATACCCCTCGTAGATGAGGCAGGGAATGGTAATGCAGGTGTAAGCATGCCAGTCCCCAACCGCTTCAATATAGATCTCCTTTCCCGTCACTGTGTCTCCGCACTCCATCGATTTCAATAGAGAAACTCTATAGAGTGAGGAATAATTGTTTAATTGTTTATCATGAAGATTATTGATTCTGATTAAAATGTGTGGCATGTAATAAAGCAGAAATTGATTGGAGACACCGCAGTGACTTGCTTTTGAGAAGCAATTCAATTCAACTTCATCAGCACTTGTTTCCATAAACACACCTCTGCCTGCCCGACTCCTCACAGCTCCGTATGGCAAGCACTTCATTTCCCTGCCATCCCCTGAAACCATTTCCTCTATGTTTTGGCATTTCTCTGCAGCATGCTCTTGCTGACATCAGTGCCCAAAGATTTGTAAGCTATTAGCTGGAGGAAGCCCTCGGTGCCAGCAGCCTGCGAGCCCGAATACAATGCAAAAGGTCAATGCCTTACACTGACAGGCTGAGACAGGTATTCAGGGTTATTCGATCAGAGGAAGCGAGTGTCGTGCAGGGATTTAATACTCTCTGCTGATAAGCTTTAACCAGCTTGCAGTTTTGGGCAGGTCAGATCTTGCAGACAGTCTCCCATCATTGTTTCCTTTTACTGCTGATGGGAGATCTTAAAATCTCCCGTATTGCAAGATATACTTCCTGACTGTTTGTACAGAAACGTTAGTATAAAGTGTTTATTTATGGGAGTTTAGCCACAAGCAAATGCTAAGGTGACCTGCTTGTGCAGGAATGTAAGGCCAGACCACATGACTTCACGGACTACTTTTAATTTCTTGCTATATTTACATCTGACTCAGTTCTGCCTGATATCTGGTGGTGACTATTCTGAAGAGTATCACACTGCTACGTAGATCCAAAGCACTACAGAAGAACCTCTGGCAAGCGCAACTTGGGATCTGTAAATCACAGGTATCATTGTAAACATGTAAAGATTTATAATGGGATTATCCAAAAATAAGAGTGACCAATTTTGCTACTTTTGAAGACAGATTTTGTGCCTTCCTACCTTAGTATCAAAGACTACTAAATGCAGTTTTATGAATGGAAATTAATTCTCTTTTCACTCGAGAATATTTATCGTCACGTAAACAAGTTTCAAGTTTGTTTGCTTGTTTAATTGTTAACAGAATAGCTGCAGTGAATAAATAATCTTTATCAATCTTGCTGATGTGAGAGTACAAGTTCTTCTCTCTACACTTTACATATGGGACCACTTCAGTTAAATCTCAGTGCCTTGGGACTTGGTTCCATAGCATGTCTAGAGACACAGCAGAGCCATCCATCAAAGAGAGAAAGGGTTCATTTTATACTATGACTTGCCTATTCAAGATAACCCTAGAGCATTGATAGCAACAAGGGATTATGGTCCCTGCAGCAGAGATGGGAGTTCTGCCTTGAGCTACTGTGTATCCAGCAACAGATTGTGCACTGTCTGGGAAATCAGAGCACATTTTATTGAAAAGAAGAGGCTCTGAGCTTTGAACAATCACTTTATTGGGCACGGTGGGTTTTTTTTTTGAAACTTCCATGCGTTGGACTTTAAACCTCCATCCACTTTGACAGCAATCAGACAGGGGCGGAAGAAACCTTGAGCTGATAAATCTTTTTGATGGACAGTATATCTTTAGCAAAGGCACTTTAAGTTTCCTAATACAGCTCCAGAGGTTCTTTCTCTGAGGACTGCACTGTTATGCACTGGGAAGGCTGCACATGACCTGGAGGGCTATGCCAGTGGGAATTTTCACACCAAAGACAGGCCAGAAGTAGTTGAAATGTACCCCACAGGTCCTTGCTGCTGATGGTTGAACATCAGACCAATGTCCTCTCATTGTTTTCCTCTAACACTTCCAAGAAGGAAGATATTGTGGGCAAATAGCATGGGAAATCCTCACTCCTGCACCAAATTATTTGCGAGGCATAAAAAGGACTTACAACAAGAGATTGCTTAGTGGGCACATTTGAAAAACTTAAAGTAAGTATAATTGGTTTTAAGTGCAAGACTTGAGCAAGAACCAAGACACAAGCACAGGCAAAAGTGCTTAGCAATAGTTGCAAGACATCTATGGAGGTCTGCCCTAGTTACTGCTGAAGCCTTCTCTCTGAGAAGTGATTTTTATGGATTGCTGAAGTTGCACGCTCCTGATTCTTGAGGGATAACTTTTCTCAAAGAACATCATCCAGACAGCACAATGAGTCAGAGCAGCACATGGCACAAAACCCAGCAATGCACAAGGAAGAGATTCTGGTTAAGTTACCCTGGTTAGTTTTGACTTTACCAGCTCAAGAGACCAGATTCATGGTTTGCAGTGGAACACAGCCTATGGTACAAGACCAGAAGAAAACCCACACTCCTGTTCTCTACCAATATATTATCTCTTAGCTCTGAGTTAAAAAAAAACAAAACAAAACCTTCATGCCCAAGTAGAAAACATATTTTTTCTAACTGCTGGATCTAGAGATCTGTTCTAACACTCGAGAATTGAGCAGTTACTTGGGCCAAAGAGTTGGAAACAAGTCATGATGCAGAGCAGGTTCTGTAATATTTTATCTTTCTTTCATATTTTGATATGTTTGGTGTCTAAGCATCTGGTTTCATTTATAGACATCTAAGTCTTGCTTTCTTTGAGTTGGTTCCCTACAGAACAAAATTTGATTGGAGATTCAGAAAGCGAATAACCGTTTTATGGCTGATGCAAGAAGCAGAAAAATTCTGGGTGCTCCAGATGCAAACATCCTGCTCACGTGTGCAGCAATGAAAGGCCAGAGTAATTACTAACACATTAGGTCAGGACTGAGGTACAATGGAGGAGCTGTGGAGAAATCCTGTAACATCACCACCTCTCATTTTGCATTCCCTAATCAATATAATTCATCCATCACTTACTTTCTTAAGATTGCAATCTTTCCAGAAAACAAGAGAGCTGAAAAAAATATCTGACTGCAGAAGGAGGCTGCATATGGCCAATATAGCAGCTGATGGAAAAATCAATCTCCAACAGCCCGGCAGGTTAGAAGAACTGTGTCTCATAAAAGTCTGTCTTGCTTACCAGGTTTCTCAAATCATGATGTTGCTATGGTTTGGGGCAGGTTTATGGGGTGAGAAGGAGGAGGTGTACAGGCTGTAGCCTGTTATTAAAATTCCCCTAAGAGCAGCACAGGCTCCAAGGTATGCAACAGAAAGTACCTTAACCTGTGGCTGCAAGCATTACCTCTTTTTTCTGTTGTGATCACTGTTGCTTCCAGAGGCTCCCCCCAGCCCTGCCTGGTCTTGGCAGATGTCCGAAAGATGTACGCTGACTCAGGGGTGAGATCTGTAGCAGTAAACTGCCTGACTGTTGAGCCAACTTCCACTGTTGTAAACTTGTTAGGGCTGCTGCTGGCCAGGCGGTATGCAATCTGGTACCCTGAAATCACAGCATCAACAGGAGAGAGAAAAAGGGTTAGGAGTTTTGGTTAGTTCATTTTTTGGTTGTTTTGTTGTGGTTTCTTTTTTTTTTTTTCCTAGCAGGGACAAAAAAATGCACCAGAACAACTAGTTTATCATAATTACTTTTTTATCTGAGACCACAATAACATAATTTACTTCCTTTAATGTTATAAACTTCTGCTACGTGGCAGCTCTCCCCATTCACACAGCACACCTTAAGAGGGAAATCACACACAGTGGCATGCACAGGGTCTACTGAATATTATCTGCCATGAAACCGATTTAGCTTTCCATCCTTTATACCAACAAGATACAAAAACAGTTTAATCTTTCCCGAGCATACTGCTACCTTTTTGGAAGGGAAAAGGAACAAAGTCTGTGTCACCTGGGTGGGCCAGTTCAGGAGAAGACTCTCAGCTTTCCATCCCAGCACAGACATGCACGTGTACACACGTGCACTCACACGCTTTTCTACCCTCTCACAGTTCCAGCATTGGCTCAAACTAAAGTTTCTTCAGCTGCAGAGCACCTGGATTGCCCACACCATGCAGCCTTCATGCCATTCAAGTAAAGGTTTCCTCCTGTTTTTTGCACTTGCCTTTTTCCTCAGCTTTCCCACCCCCCTGTAACTGAACTGCACAGCGAATGCCAGAGCTGCCAGTGTAAGTATCCTGCTTCTGTCATTCAACACTGCTGCCCTTGCCCACAGCCTGAGGAAGAAGCCTGCAAGCTGTGAGGTCCTGCTTCAGCCACGCAGCACTTAATAATCAATTTTTTTGATGCCTCTAAGTGCTAAGCCCCATTCCAACCTGCCTGACAATTAGGAGTTCACAGCTTAGCCTGCATTATTAATGATCCAACTGTGCAAAGGAGGGCTTCCAGAGTTCTCACGCACCACTAGCAACAACTGTCCCCCAAAGAGGATCTGCCAAATGTTCAAATCCATTCTGTAAACTCAGCAATTGAATCAGGCTCTCACTTCTGGAGCTCAATGTTAACTTTCAGTCCAGCTGCTGACTTCCAAAATCAATTAATACCAGAACTGGTGCAGGGCTTTATTGCCCAAGCTGAATACAGTCGTATGATTAAATGCTTCATAGAGTTACACAGGGCAGAGGGCAGCCAACAAATCCAAATCAAACCAGCTGAAAACAAAACAGTCATGACTACGTGGTTCTGCCAACACTCAGCTCATCTTCTGAATGAGAAAGGGGTCGGCAGCACCTGACACCATCTCGCTCTCTTGGAATTTACACCCCAAATTAGAGTTGGAACTCCCACCATGTTTTGGCTGTGACAAAAACAAGGGGAGCCAAACCTGGCGTGCTTTGTTCATGGCAAGCAGTGCATGAAAAGGGATGGCTTTATCTTACCTGTGGCTATTAGACAAAACCAATGACATTTTTGTTAATATGCAACAATTGCTGCATCCCCACTCACAGAAAAGGCAGAGTTCCTGCACTCTCTTGACTGAATGCCACACACAGTGGAACTTAACTGGGATACAGATGGCATTAATTTTGGTGTGCTCGCTCTCACAGGGCTGTCAATGATGCATCAGCATCTCCTTGTCCTTTTTTCTTCTGCAGCTGTTAGGGGACTTGGGGCAACAGCCATAGCTGCTTCATATGGAACAAATTCAATTGCACCAACACCTCAAAGGGAGACCCGACTTTGCCAAGAGCCTGTGACTTCAACCCGAGCTCCAGCAAGCTGCAGCTGCAAATGGGTTTGGGTCTACTAGATAAAAAGTGGCCTGATTTCTCAGAGCTCCTGAGCGTGCTTAGATCCCAGCAAAGTCTTAGGGCCTTACACTTTGAACATTTCCTTTTTCCACCTGAAACTACCTCCTTTTATCCACGGCACCAACTCTCCCGTTACTGGTCCAATAAATTTCACCAAAGTACTTTTGTGTCTTCAGTACTATAATATTTTGATCTTGTTTAAAGGCTATGGAAAGGCAGCTGGCAATGGGGAGAGGGAACAGCTACACTGCGATCTTTTGCTGTTTATACAGATGTGAAGAACATGGGAGTGAAAACCCCAGTGCAGGATTCTGAATAAGGGGAAAAACAGTCAAAGAAAAGCACTGGGGAAATTTTTACAGCAGCAGGAAAGATGAAGGAAGAAGCAACTAAGATGGCTAAAGAAGTTTGATAAAGGGACATAAGACGTAAAGAATAAGACCTGGAGGGAAACAGAGAATATTGAAAGAATAGAGAAGTTGATTTATCTAGTTATTAAAAGATAAGTGTGATATCTGGGACACATCCTTGTCGAGCAATTTCCTCTCTTTTCTAAACCTTTGTAAAATATAAAGTGTAGTTAAAATGTAAGTAGGGAATAGAAAGATAATATATTTACTGCTACATGGTGGTACTCGTGCTGGCAATCCAATTACAAACATGCTCAAATTAGGCAAAGGAACACATACACAGCTAGGCCATTATAACAGCTTACATAAGAATGCTTCCTTGGATAGTGTAAAAACTAATTCAGCACTCGAGAAAGAAATCACTTGTCACAGCCAGTCTCTCTGACAGGCTCCACACACTCCCTTTCAATGCATCCCTGCGAAAAACAGTATCAGCTCTCACTGTCTTCTCCTACATCTGCCGTGTTCACTGACAGTCTGAGTAAATATCTATTTTCCTGGATATCTCAGGCAGAGTTTACACAACCAGAGACATCATCTTACATAAAGTTCCTCAGAAACTCCACACTTCCCTCTGTCTGATTCAAAAGTACATAGCCAACCTTTGCACCCGAACTCAGCTCGCTCCTATTGCTACCTACAACCCACTGGAGAGACAACCAGTATCTGAATGTTGATCCTCACCATCACCTCTCCAATTAGACAGCTTGGGACAGCCAGATACATACTAGCATAAAAGCATTGCTTTTTTTTTTTTCTCTAAGTGACATAGAAGACACAGTATTTAAACTAGAGCTTGGATAATAATTAGGGCTAATGCAAGATCAAAAAGATAAAATTATTAAGTTGATGAATTTCAGCAACAAGGGATGGGAGAAGACAGGAAATGTTAAGTGAAATTAAACAAGGCAAATCAATAGAGGTAAATGGAAAGTGTTCAAAGAGAAATTAATGTATGCTCGAGGGCTGTAAGAGGCAATAACAGCAATTGCTGCAGTGGAAGAATAAGGCAGCTTCCTTCCCTTATTAGATACAACAACAAGATGTCACAGATACCTTAGATGGAAATAAATAAATAAATGAAATCACAAGTCATGAATGACAGTAAAATCTTCAAAAGATGGCAAGAGCAAACTTTCTGGGGAAAAGAATAGCTCACAAGATATGAAGTATCTAGATGGTCAATAAGAAGAATTCATGTTATTTTCTCTATTTTTCTTTTTCTTCTTTTTCTCCCCATACAGCATTAGATCTCAACTCTCTTCTGCTGTTGCGAGCTCTGCGCTTCACCAGGCCAAAACAGCATAAAAAAAAAGCCCTGAAAGACCAACTCTTCAGGAGTTTATTTATTCATTGAAACTAGGCTTATTTTTTCATTAGCATCTTTTTAAGTATTTTTTGCACAACTGCAAGCAGTTTCATGAGCTACGCTTTCTGAACTCAATAAATGGCAACAGTCTGAACTGCCTGTTAAATGTTAGGTCATTGTAACACAACCAGTGGATTCCCCAAAGCAAACAGGCAGGAAGATGACAACACACCATGAATATAAAAAAGCTTTCAAGCTCATCACCATACAAAGCCCTTCAGAACTGACAGCACCCGTTCATGCAGGCCATGGTGCAGCAGAGATACGAACACTTATTAATTTGTCACAGAACTTAGGGAAAGCCAAACGATACCGGGAGGTTACGGTCTGCCTGGTGGAGCAGCAATCCAGTTTGTTGATTTTAGTGCTTATCTGTTTAAGGGCCAGCGGGTGTGCAAATGCAGTCTAGAATCAAAATATGAATTTGCAAACATGGATTACATCCAATTTTGGGTCTAATTCTCAGTGGAGTTTCTTACACTCTTTTGCAATAAGCTTCAGGTAAATGCTAAATACAAGGATACCACAAGGAATATTAACCAGGGCCTGGAAAGATTCAGGTTGAGCAGCATTTTTCTGGGGAAGCTCATAGCTAGAAGTTAACATATGCACATTAATGCATTCTTTTTCTTTCATAGCCTTTGAAGGAACTATGGTGGGTGCTAGCTGAACTGAGTGCAGAAGACAGAGTACAGCCTCAGATGGTTAGCCTAACATTCCCAAAAGGAGAACTGGAAATATCTAGCAGTCTTCCACAGTAAAATATTTAAACAAACAAACAAGTGGTTTTCCCTCTTGGTTCCTGCCGGTATTTCATCCTGCTAATCTCTCTCTGAAATGCTAGAACATGTTTTGATATAGATTACAAAAATGTTAGCTGCAAAGGTGCTTGTATACTCAGAGGACAAAGCTAGCAGAGCAGGATCATTAGTTCAAAGGCTCTAAATATAAGTTGCTCTTGCAAAGCAAGTATTTTCTCTTTCCAACTCCGCTAGTGAATAGAAGGGCACCGCGCAAAATTATGTTAACTTATTTTTTCCAACAACTCTACTTCAGTGCACTTGACTGTGGAGGTGACAATGGTGTTTCAAAAGTTCATTACAGTAATAAGATTTAAAAGGCGTACAGGCAAAAAAATAAACTTGTAACCTTTCCTTAGAATGCCACATATTGGTTTTTATGTATTTTTAAAGCATACCTCAGTTCTTAGGGAAGATTACAGAAGTACCCAGCATGAGTAATTTTAACTTTTTCTCTCTGACATTGGCAGCTAACCACTTTCTCCATGAACCTCAATATTTCTGCTATCCAAAAAAAAAAAAAAAGTGAGAACTGTTGAATAAAGACAATGAACTTCAAAGAAGTGGACTGGGGGAACTGGCAGGTAATGCCTCCCTGGGAAGGAATTCTAAGAGAAAAAGGAATTCAGGTTAGCTGATGGTTTTGAGAGAGACAAAAAAAAAGTATAACTATCCCAGTGCAGACAAAAGATGTTAAGAGGCCAATATATTTGCTCACTAATGACCTGAAAATCCAAAATGAATTGGACAAAAAGTTGAAACAGGACACACGCCTAAGGGAGTGTATATATAGACAGCACAAGCACGCAGGGATAAAAATCAGAATGGCTCAAGTGCAAAGGGAGTTATAACTTAAAGGGCATCAAAGGCAATGAGAAAGATTTTATAAATACATTAGAAGCCTGAAAGATAGAAGGAGGACAGGTCAACTAGTGGGGAGAAAAGATGAGCACAAGACAGATGAGACAGAAACGAACAGAGGGCTGATACCTCTGTTGCTTCCTTTTCACATACCAAAAAAAAGTTGATGCTGAGTAGACACTTAACACAAATTAAAACTGACAACAATATAAATAGGGATGTAGGCTAGAATAGAGAACAGGTTAACAAATATTTAGTTAAGCTAGATGCAATCAAGTCAGAAAGGGCTGATGAAATTTGCCCCACAGTGCCTGCCTGGAGCCATCTCCAAATAATTAGTTATTATCTTCAAGAACTTGTGAAGGACAGGTGACATCCCAGAATATTACAGAAGGGCAAAGTAGCCTATCTTTTAAAATAGAGAAAGACCAAGAAGAGGAATTAAGGACAAATCAACCTGAATTTCAATACCTGGAAAGATCCTGTAAAAAACTGAGTCATCATATAAGCATCCATGAGGATAATCAAGTGCCAAGGAACAGCCAATATGTATTTGTTTGGAGCAAATGATAAATATGAAATAATCTATTTTCCATTTTGACAGGGTAATTGGCCAGGTGGGAAGAGTAGATACAATCCACATCAACTTTAAGTAAGGCTTTAATATGGTTGCACAGAGGCCCATCAAAAGCAAACAGCAGAAACAGAATCTAAGAAAAATATTAGACATTTTGACCTGAAAACTTAAAAAAAAAGTCAAAATGTTGTTACTGACAGCTTGCTAACAAACTGGGAGGACATATTAAATAAGCTCTGATGATACCACATGAATGAGTCTGGTTCTGTTCAATATTTCCATTCATGACCTGGATGATGGAATTGCCAGTCTACTTGCAAACTCCAAAAATGAAACCAATATGTGAGTGGCTGTGTGCACTTTAGAGGACAAGAGTGTCATTTAAAGAAATCTTTATAATGGTCTGGAATCAGTAAGACAAAATTCAATAAAGGCACCTGCAAATTACCACACTTACAGAGAAAAAGCTTCATGTACATATAAAAGAGGGACTGGCTGACCTGGAAGTGTACCGCAGAAAAAGGGTAGGAATTACTAATGGGTCATAAACCTACTTAGTTACACCATCAGTATTGCCAAAAAGTCAAGTCAGGACAGTACCACTGGGAGTGGTCTATGCAAGACATCAGAAACAACAGTCTACATGCTGAGCATGCCAAGCATTCTTTAAGGGACACCCTTCCCCTTTCCCTCCAACCCTGCATTTGTCTGATTTTTTATCATCAGCGTAGTGCAATGAGTAAGAACCAACTGAGAAAGGGCTTGTGTTGCACAAAGTATTCTGCAAAGACAAGATAAAAGAGAGTTCCTCCTTCACGGAGCTTGCAGCTTCAGCAAATAAGGGTGACAAAGTGCAGCAACATGAGACATTGGAACACAGTTGGAAGAGTAAAACCTCTTTTGTACTTTCTCATCAATTCTATCAAATGACTTTTTTTCTCCTTAACCACATCCTGTGATTCAAATCCCAGTCTCTACTGAGAGCAAGTTCTAGGACACACAGTCCCTTAAAAAAAAGCAACAAATCAAACCCACAAGACAACCTGGAAGCCAAGCTTCCTTGAGCTGCAGAGGAACCCTGCGTGGATCTGTCTCTGACAGCTAACTGCTGCCAAGCTTCACACAGACTCTTTCTTGTGCTCAGAAAATCCCTGCAGTGTCTGCCTTCAGATCCCATTTGATGATTTTCCAGCATCTTCAGGCATCAGGATCACTTCAGGAAACGACACACCTGAGCAAACACTTTGACTCAAGATTTAAATGCAATGCAGGACTGGTTCTTTATTGAAAGGGATGCCACCAGTGCAGCAGTATTTGAAGTAGGCACCCTCCACCCAACAATGTAGGCTGCAAGAAACATTGCTAAAAGACTACACTCGAGCCTGAACAATGGCAGTGAAATTAGAAGCAGAAAGACCTGGCAGACCGAGGGCAAAACAAAACCCAAAAGCTTTTGCTTTGGTTTTCAGAACTGAGAGACAAATCTTTACTCACCAGCTAGAACTACTGCAAAATGCATTTAACATCAGCAGAGAACACAAAAACTCTGGGTAACCATTAGCTATTTTAATTTTAGAGGTAAGAATAGATTCTTACATTGTCAAAGTCTTCATGTTTTAAGTACAAGTTGTGGCTGGTGTACACACTGCAAAGGAACCCAAGAGTTATGAGAACAAAAAGACAAGAAGTTTTGTCACAAATTCCTGTCATGCCTTGCTGTCTCCATTTCCCTTGATGAAAAGTCAAACATGAGTTAAGTCCTTGTGACCTCTCAGACAGAACCATCCAGAGGAAGCAGTAAAATGGAAGCACACATAAAACTGAAACCCTGGGCATGCTCAGCAAAGGCAGGTGGGGGGAAGGAGGTGAAAGTCCAGCTCTCCCCTGCTGCAGTTCTGCAGGCAGTTTGCCCAACAGCCACCAAACAGGTTACAAACTCAAATGCAGATGGGAAGAGAGATGACAATACAGACACAGTGCCATGAGTGACGTGTTTCTTATTTTAAGAAAACACACACCATGTAGCCGGGCAGACTTTACCTTCTCACCACAGGGTACCATGTCTCTCAGCTGATGCTGGCACATTTTCTTTAGCCACAGATCTGTCTCAATGTGGTTTGTAATCCAATATGCCAAGGGAAGGAAAACCCAGCAGCCAGAGCTCGCTCTGGTCCCCAGCCCTAGGTTCACTGCTTCCTCTTACCCAGAATAATTCCATTGGGCTCCTCCGGCGGCTGCCAAACGATCCGTACGGATGTCAGCCTCACCTCGGGGAACACCAGCCTCACAGGTGGCCCAGGGGCTGGAAGGAAAAACAAAAATTGTGCTAGCAAGCATTGCATGGCAGAGGAGTTACAAGTTCTCTGCTCACCCTGCGTAGAAGGCAACCCAAGCCCTATCTCAGCAATAATAAGCAGGTGGTTAGGATGCCCACATACATCCATAATATACATTCATTCTAAGGAATCCAGTCCATGGCCAAATGCCTCCAGCACACACTAACACCAAACATGACACAGAACCAGTGCTCCCTACAGGGTTTTGCTGCAGCTGTGAAATACACTTAGCACGGTGCTCTGGTGAAGGAGCTCTGCCCTCTGTGGAAGTTGTCTCCAGGCAGCATGGTGGGGAGTCCCAGCGAGCTGGCCACATCACCACTAGCTAACTGATTACACACTATGGAGTAAGTCACTGAACTGCCTTTACTGAGAGTTATGTGTCAGCTTAATTCACTTCATACCTGCTGGAATTGAATAATATCTCCTCTCTGTCACTAGCACCAGCTTTGAACTGCCTTCTGATTTTACATGTACATTTTAAACACTTTGGTCTGGGCAGGAGAACCCGAGGCAGGTGAGATGCACATTAATACAGATGGCTCGTGGCTCTGCCGGCCATCACAGGTTCACAAGGTGAGGAGATGCTACTTCATACATTAGCATCCACAAAATCTCCCCTTCAGCACAAATTCCACCTGCATTACCCATGATGATACTTTTAATTAATTTGAGCCCAAAGGAGACACAACATATTTATGTCAGGGGTATGGAGATGGAAGAGCAATTTGTATTATTTGCCAACATGCACTTAAGGAGGGGAAAACTGTAATAGGGTTGTCTAAACCAAACAGTTTTAAATAGTTTTTATTATAGTCTGATATGTACATTTCAATGAGTGTTTTTTCTCTCCCTGCAGAGTTCTACTAACAGTAATTTCTCTTTATTTCCTTTCAAAGAAAAGCCAAGCCCCCACACATGCAGTATGATGAGAAAATGGCTACAAAACCATCAGGGAGCTGCTGTCCCTGTTCCTTCTCCTGTCCCTGCGAATGTTCTTCCCTGCACTCCATGGAAAATGTCTTGTTAAGCCAGAACTCTGAATGTGTTTTCAGCCCACCCAAATTACCTTAATGATGTTGCTTTTAGAAACCAATGTTTATTCCATTACTACTGTGAAAAGATTTTGATGACAAAAGAGACTTCTTTTTCCTGTTCATCTTCATTGAGACCAATAAACAAAAGCCTCTCACACTGATATTAACCTTCATTTAATAGTGAAAAGGTAATGAAACTAAAAGTAACTTCAGCATCAGAGCCAAAAGTATTTTAAGAGTTGAAATAAATTTCCTTAAAGCTCCATCAGCAGGAACACTCCCCCCACACCAAGGTGTTCAGACAGTACCCAGGCAAGGGGCTCACTTGGGTTCCTTCAACACATGAAACTGCACTCGGGAGTCCCAGAGCTCATGGGGAGCACTGGACACAGCTGATGTGACCATCTTCCAGGGTCAATGCCTTATTCTTTTTGGAAAAGGCACATTTCATAGCTCTCCTCCAGTCTGATCTGATTCAGATTTGTTTATTGCTTTCAATTGCAGCACTCTACCTTTTTTTTTATTATTATTTTTAGAGCATGACTGAACTTCAATAGGAATTTATAATTAGACTCTAAAAATTGCCTTCAATAGAAACTGTCTACACTGAGCTTCAGACTACAATTTCACAAGGTTTTTTCCTATTCATCAGCTGAAGGAAAAGAGGAAACTGTGGACTCTGTTTTTACCAAATCCTCAGCCCATGACCAATGGAATAGTGCTGAGTTACACTAGCTAGTGGCCAAGTACTTCAGGCTCAAAGTTAAAAATATAAAAATCACAGAATCATTTAGGTTGGAAAAGACCCTGGGGATCTTCATGTCCAATCCAAATAGCCTGGTTGTGCTGTTCTCTACACTTGAATCATCCAAAGAAAGCAGCATTAAAAGGTTGGATCAGATAGAATACTCATTTTGGTAACCTTTAAACTTACCATCATCCTTGGTTCTTTCTATAACGGCAGGAGAGCTGGGGATTCCATCTCCAATACGTGTGAATGCCAGAACCTGGATCTCATAGAGCATGTATTTCCGCAAGCCAGACAGCAGGAAGGACTGAGTGTGGTTACCTCTTACTATTTGGCTCTTTGGTTCAGAGTCTACATCTTTTGCTTTGAAAAGTATCTGCAGAATAAGTGTAAATGAAACACAGAGAGAAGAAGATTGTTACGTGAGGACTGAAAAGGGGGGCACACATTTTAAATTCTTCCTTCTCACAAAATATAAAATGAGTTTGTGTTCACCAGTCACCCATTTCAAATACGGCTTCTTGAGCTGACTTATGAATAATATAAATATCCAGCAGGTGAATAATCACAATGCAAAAAGGAATCAGAAATGCAAAACCATATCCAGGTAATGCATTAAAAAATTAAGTAAGCATGAAGCTCCATTGCATACCTTGTAACCCAGGATGAGACCATTCTGCTCAGGCTCAGGGACTGCTGTCCATGTCAGAAGGATCTGGGTTGAACTCACGGCTTCAGCAGAGACATTCTCAGGAGGAGCAGAGGGAACTGGAATCACGGGGCGTTACCAAAAAGCAGAAATCAGTACAACAAACCAAATCATTTTGTTCCATCTCCCTGTCTGCTTGGGATTGTTCTACGATCCCATAGAAGAGTATTCAACTCCAGAAGGACTGGAATAAGTTCTAGACAATCCCTTCTCTTATATTCATTCTACATGTTTCTATTTCAGCTTGCTTCACAATTTCTTGCCAGATCACCTCAGAAATCACAATGTTTGTAAAGAGCTAACCAGTTAATATTAATTAGCATCTACAGAGAGACAGTAATAGAGAGCTATTAATACATTTCAAGTTCTATATATTTGCAGTAATTAGAATCAAATTTAAATGGCTAGACTTCTCCAGAAGTCTATCTAGTAGTATTTCTTAACCCATACATTTTATTTGCCTATGCCAAAAGCTAGAAATCTTTACAAATGGGAGTTTAACTTACGGTACAATCTGTTCTAACAAGACGTTTTACACCACCCTGGCTTCTTATATTATCTGGAAGGAAATTATAGCATCTTGTCTAGAGTTAGCAATAATTTCAACCACTGGATTGCACTCCCAGTTCTGTAAGAAGTTCTTTAACCTCTAAGCCTTTTGATTATGTGATAGTGCTCAACATTTGCAATCCATCAATTACAGACGGATACATTAACGCAAGGTGTATTTTCATGGACTGATAAGGTGTAAATGAAAGATATGCCTATTTCATTTATGTTGCAAAATTGGCTCTTATGAAACTAGAAACATCATTAGAACTGATGGCACAGGAACACTGTAATTTTCTCTGACTCGAGAGAAAAGCAAACTTGCATTTTCTCATGCCATTAAAACTCTGACTGCTGCAGAACAACCACACAACTGCAAGCTTTTGTAGGCAAGCTTAATAGCGTGCCACGTTAAGCAAGCAGAATTTCAGACTATTTTTAAGAGTTCACATTTTATGCTGCCCTTTTGCTTTTTTTTTTATTTTATTTTTTTTTTTTTTCCTGTGGCATTTCCAACATCTGAAGGGTACAGCCTTTTCTAAAGCATGATACACCTGTCAGACCTCAAGAGAACATTTCCCCAAGTTATGTTACACAAGCACTTATGGACAGTAAGGCTTGATTGGGTCCTGAATATATCACAAAAAAAAGAGCACAAATCTCTGCCAAAAGTAATGCTTTCCTGGCTGTCCGAATACAGTAACAGATCTGTTGTTCTGAAGGCGAGCTCCTTAAGCTCCTAGCAACATGAACGAGGTAATGAGTATGACACCAGAATTAATATAAATTGAAAAAAACCACCCTGCCCCCCACCCTTGTGCACTCAAGGTTAACCACAGAGATAGTAATTTCTGAAACAATTTCCCTGTTGCCAATTATTTGGGACATGAGAAACAGAGCAGCACCACACAACACTGCAGTAGACTAAAATCCAATTTTTTTTTTTCCCCCTCTAATGCTGAAGTGCCTTCTATTTTTTTCTTCTTTTTCCTTTTTAAATCTTCTTCTAGATTTATCCCCCACAAGGATATAATTATGTTAAAGGAAAATAGATTGCCAGGAGCCATGAATGTCTTTGGATGGCTGCCATAACTTTATCTGTAGATCTTCACAAAGAACTATTCCCACATGAATCACTTCTGGAGAGAGAAAGGGTGGAGGTGGGTCGCAGGAAACCAGGATGTGTAGAGGAAAGAAGCCCTTTCCAGCCACATTTATTTATATTTTATCTAGTTTGAAGCCTTTCAAGAGAGAGAAAAAAAAAATAAAAAAATCTTTATTTTGCAAATATTTATTTTCCTCTTTGATCAGAGGCCATGAGATTTCCTGAATTCACAAAAGGTGGAGGCTGTGCCCAGGCTGGCCCTGTGTGTTTGGTTGCTTGGAGGTGTGTGTATGATCACGCTGCTGGCAGGGGGATTCAAAACCTAATAAAGGAGAGAATGGTCTTTCTGAAGATTTATTAGCTCAGACTACTCTTAATTGCCAGTGACAACCACAACAGCTAAATGTTCCCTCTTGCTGCAAAGGAATCTAAGTCCAATGCCTAAATGGCCAAAATACTTGTGTTCATTGACTGTGCTTTAATTCTCCAGCTCTCATATCAGTGCTGAGAACTTTATTTTAACATGGATGTATGAATTGAGAACCTGCAAATGATAATATGGATCTTATTGTTGACAGCCTTTTATCAAGTAACAGACTTTGATCGACCCTTTCAGAATGAATTGAAACATAACCTTCACTCCTTCGACCCCTCTCCTCTCTCAGGATATTGTGATTCAAAGAAATTATAGTTTGCTAAGACTAATTAGTGGCTTGAGTGAGGCATATAGATCCCTTCTTCCTCTGCAAGCTCCCTTCTCTAATGCTGGTTTCCTTAACTGTTGCACTGAAGACTTTGTTCTAAGCTCCATAGTCGAGTTCTCATTAGTAACCTGCAAGAACAGTTCAGAAGCCAAGCAACAGTGTCCAAAAAATCTCAGCGCTTTAATGAAATGAACCGGAAATACTGAAATTAAATGATGAGCTAATCCAGCAAACTGCCAGCTGCACGATGTGCTTTAGAAGATCAAACGTAGGAAATTAGAGAGTTACTGCCACTTTGCACTGGAACTTCAATAAGAACTCAAGTTTTTAAGGTTATCCGTGTTGGCATATAAGCTCACGCATCCTCTTTCTACATCTGACATAGCCATAATTGATACATAGCAAATGATGTTGTTTTATGTCTCTAACTGGGCCAAAACCAGTTTTTAATAAGCTAGGGTCTATCTGGGCTTTCTAAGAAAGCTAGATAGAGGGATGCAGTGGTTCTCTCCACTTTTGCAGCTCATTTTAGCTGAACATTCATCACTGTTGTTTGAAAGTAATAATTAAAGTGGCATATCGTACATCTGATGCCAATTAAGAAGTGTAAATTTAGAGCAAGGTTTGTAGCTGTCAAAAGAAGCATAGCTGCAACACACAACCATTTTTGCCTATAAAATGAGATACCAGAGGCCGAATTCTCAGCTTGGATAAACTGACAAATACCCACAGTGACACTGGTCCACGTGTGAATTACCAAGAGATGCTTTACACACCACAGTAACTGCTTCATGAAGGTCAGCCTCTGAAACACCAAGAGATTGATCCCTGCTGTAGATATGTGACTGTGCTTGTATAGTAGCTGATTTTGTAAGATGAGTGTAGCTGAATATTAGGAGCCAAAAAAATATTAAGGCACTGGGTTAGGTGTACTTGAGATGAATTGTTTGAAAAATAAGAGTGTTTGTATATGAAAGGAAGCAGCCCTGTCAAGGTTGTTCTAATACATTAGAGGTCTTTGCATTTTCTTGCCTTCTCTATACTGTACCTACTACCATTGCCAATTTACTGAGGGGAAATGTAGCTTGTTACTCTGCAGTTATTTTACACTGTAAAATTTAATGAGTTATTTAATACCTAACCTTATAAAATGATTTTAGATTGACAAAACCTGCCCTATTTAAAAATCCTAATTCATCCCCTTCCATCTTCAGTGGCTTCCAACCCTATCCCAGATTTTCAGTTTAGGGTTTCCCAACTGTTTTTCAAGCCTGGGTTACCAAAACCTACACATGATTTATTCTCTTATAATTTCTTTGGTTTCAATATGTTTGATATTCAAGAGCTTCAGAAACTGGAAAGTACTGGTAACAGCATGCTCCTTTATTGTCAGCATGTGTGCTCAGCTATTAGTGATATGATCACACATCCTCAAATAAACAAAAGTGCTCAAGTACAGCTTTATTTTCAATAAAGATTTTGGACTCCAGTCACCACACTGTCTAAATTAAATACCACGAGCTGATTTAGTGACCAGGCTCTAACTTCTTTGGCTGCTTGGATGGTTTAAAACACATAACTGTGAGTTCTGCCTGACCCAGGCACCTCTGGCCAGCTGTGAGGGATATTCACAGTCTGCAGGGCCAGGCAAAACTGACTTCCCTAAGACTCTGTATCTACAAAATGGAAAAAGAAATATTTAGGACACCTGCTTTTAAGGCACTTTAATAACATAATTGATAAATAGAATTTTTCCTAGAGTTCAAAAGACAGACCAAAAATTGCTTTGACCTTTCTCTCTGGCTTTAGATATCTTTTATTTGCATTTTAACCCCATTTGGCTGTGCATACAGGTTAACTGCAGATTCCCTGAAGTTCTCTCCTGCAGCTTGTCACTATGCCAGCACTTCTTCTGTATTCTAAATCTGAGAAGATACAGCCAAAAGTCTAAGCCCTGACTTGCTCTATTCAAGAAATCAGATGTTTAGTATCAAAGAAAACACACAGAAAGAAGCAAATGAGTCCTCATGGCCTAGATCACAGCTTTGTGTTATTTTGATCCGGGTTTCTATGTGCCTCCTACAATCAGTTTCAAATCAACCTTCTTTTAATACTGCAAGAGAAAATGCCAACTACACATGTAACCTCTGATCTTTAGATGCTGAGCAAGAGCACTATAATCCTAAGGTTTTATGAAATCACTTAATCTTAGTATTTACTACATATCAAAAGAAGTGTTTGAAGAGCAGCAGAAAGGAGAAAGTGGAGAATGTAGTATCTTTTTATTATGATACAGAACACGCCAAAACTATTTTGTCTGGGTCATGCTATCTCCAGCTCCAGCACACGCACACCTTGTTTAAAATATCTCTAGCAATAACTTTCCAATTACTACTTCCCAAAAAGCAACATTTTAATGGAGGGGGCTGACTTGGCTTAGTTTTTTCCTTGGCTGTTCGTGTCAACTGTTCCAAGGACAGTTATCTGAACCAGCAGACTAAAATCCTGCTGTGTATGGCATGTTCATGCTTCCCACCAGGTATTGCTGCATGGTAGGGACCACACAGAAACACATAGCTGTGTCTGGAAGCTTCTGGTACTCATAGGATTCTATTCCAACATATTTTTGATGAAGAAAAATAGGAAAAAATAAGAAAAAGTATCAGTGTTGAACCTTGCATAAATACAGATCATAAAGAGCTTTTATTATTAAACTTTTAAACCATGTATGTCATCCATTTTGTTATTCCCTTGCAACATAAATTTGAATTTAGCAGGTTCATGTAGGGTAGGTTCAGAAATAGGTTTTGTGGAAGTGAACAGCTAAAGAGCAGCTTTCAAGATCCACCTTTACTGTTGCTACTAAGCTAACAATAATTTACTGGTGCCTGAGATTGAGAGTTTGCTCCTGGTATTTGAAGTCTCCACACTAGTATGGATAATTGAGCTAGAGAATAGAATACATGTGCTCCAGATCTATAGCCAGGTTATGTCTATATGCAGGTGATGTCTCTATAGCCTTTTACACATAATTCCAGAAGGTAGTTTTGAAAACATGTCATCAAAAGCTCAGATAGGGTTTTATTTCTATACAGGTAATCAGCTCTAAAATAACTTGTGCCCTTTAAGAAATATTTGGTGACGCAATTAGAATTTCAGATAACAACTGTGAGAAAATCTGCCCCAGCCTAGAAGCAGACAGGGAAAGGGGGAGATGCAATGGGGTACTGGGATGGGAAAGAAGCAGAAGGGACTTAATCAGTCAGAGAAGCTGCTCCTTGTGCCGTCTGTACTGCTGCCAAAGATGGGCAGGAATGGGGAGGGGTTGTTCTGTTTGTTTTAAATAAATGACCTGCAGGTTTATTCATTAAAGCAGGGTAGGAATAAAATAAATAACTCCCTCAAATGTCTACATGTATTTTTGCCTTCCCTGCATCTAGATATGGGGGCAGGAAACAATGAAGTTCTTGGATGTGCCCTTCACAGCAGATGTGGTGCTTGGACTTACCCGACTCCCGCGTGCGACCTCGCACTACTTCGCTCCACGGCCCTGCCCCAATGGCATTGAAAGCCTGGATCTGCAGCTCATACTCTGTCCACTCCTCCAGATCTTCGATCGTGTACTCTCTTTCCAGTCGGTCATTAATAACCTTGGTCAGGGTGGGAGTCTGCAGATCCACACGCCAGAACTTTATCCGGTACCCCACGGACTCTGGGTTGCCATTGTACTGCGTGTCGGGGAGGGGCTGGCAAATGACAAAGAAAAGCAGAATATTTCTATACATGACACATAGCCAGGGCTTTCCAAACTATATACCAACGCTATTTGAACTTATGAGGCCACAGGATGGTAAAAAAGATCGAGCTGATTTTCCAGTTTATGTTTCATGATCTCTAAACTTCTGTGTTGCTTGAAATTTCCTTTTAATTTTTACCTTAATTTTAAACCAAATAGATATGCTCACAGAACTATGCCAATTGCTGTGGGCGTATCAACAGAGATGATATGAATACAATATATTTCAGAGCTTTTTGATTAATTATGGAAATGAATGATAAATTGCTGAAGCATGTGACAAATTCATTTATCGTACATTTTTAACTTTTTTTTTACTGACTCTCTGCCTACTCATTTATCAGCAGAGATTTATTCTAGTATTCTAATTCCCCGAGCAATTTCAGAGATTAAAATATGAAATAATTAGCCTACTTCATGAAGTTTAGAGTTTTGCCCTGTAAAACTAACTACATGATGCCACAGATGGATGAGATGCAGTTCTGAATCACTGGGAAAGTTTGATACACATTAACATTTCACAGCTTAGAAGACTATCCTGCAGGCAAGCAGGGCTAGAAATGTGACCCGTATTCTGTAGGAAGGAAGGAATTCCCAGCTCCCAGGGGGACACAGATTCACCTTCAGGTCTTGGAAAAAAAGAAAGAGATTAAACACTTTCAAACACTGATGCTATTAAACATGAAAAATGTATATCAGGTCATTTTTAGCTATGGCTGTTGCCCCTCCTGAGCCCTGAACAGTTTGACTCATGACAAACAGGCCTGCACAGCAAGGAAACACAGTCTTAAATATGTTTTAAAGTCTCTTAACAGAGCCTTGAGTTAATTTTGATGGAATGTATGTAGGTCTGGATATAGTACCAAAGGTTTAACAACATGGGCGTGTTATTCAAATGGCAAAGGCACGAGTGAGTTATGTGGGTCCTATCAAATTAAGTGCAATGGCTTTTTTATGGATAGTGAGGTGAACACCTTCAAGTTTGATGCTTTGGTCCTTCAAGGTTCAGAATTAAATGCAGTGTCCCACTGAGAAACTGGAATTCCTCCTCTCTGACAGGAGTAAAACCCTCTTGACTCTAGCCTGATTTTGACTTCCAGCCATAATGAGGTTATGCATGGAAAAGCTAACATTTGGGCAGAAAGAAACCTGTGCTTCATCAACTTCACACCACAGTAACCCCAGTGGAAAATTCTGCCTAACAGGGGAAAAGAAAAACCATTCTGGAGCAGGTTAATTGCCAAGTAAATCCCAATGTGGCAACTCTGCAGGTAGCAGAGACAGTCAAAGGGGCACAACAAAGTCATCAATCACTGCATCTTCGCAATTAATCATTTCTTTCTCCATTATGTCACATAATTCCACACCCTTTCACATGAATATAATCTTCCTACAGGAGTGTAATGTGCAAACTTCGCTGCCTTTGAACCACAGTTCAGTACCTGCAGGATGATTGCCAATGGCCGGCGTGAACCTTCTGGGGACTGTTCTGTACAAAGCAAACAACTGAGCCCTAGGAAACAGCAAATTGGCTCAAGTGTTATATTCCTGTCCCACATATTGACCCTGACTGTGGTACTAGAGAGTCTCAAAAGCCAGGCTTTTCCACACAGGCATATATTCCCCAACAGAAGTGGCAGAAATAGTGGCAGGAGGCAATTTACGTGATTAATAAGGCACTTAAGGTAAGTCTCAGATTTCCGACTATTCTGAAAAAGGAAATAATTTTGCTGTGACTCCTTATGCTGAATGCAAGGAGAACACACTCTGGAGTGCCTGACCCCCTGGGGAAGCAGCTGCATCCCAAGCACCAGCACCCGGCTCCCCTCCACCTCCCATTCCTCCTGGCTGGCTCACCACCCATCGCAGCCACAGGCTGGTCTCGCTGGCCGTGCGCACGGTGACACTCCCAGGGGCAACATCTGGTGGAGCCTGCAATGTCTGGATGACACGGGAGGGCTGGCTGAGGGGGCTGGGACCCACCACGTTCACCTGCCGCATCCGGAACCTGGAGCGGGAGAAAGATGCAGTGCACGCTGTAACAGCTCAGTAAATGGACCTTTCTTTCCAGAAGAGGGAAAAAAGATGGAATAATACAAATTAGGTCTTTCTAAATGTTCCAAAAAGGTCGTTGCATGCAAGTCCCCTTTGTATTCACTGCTGAATGCTTTATGGTAACTGCTTTCAGATCCTCTCAGGTATTAAAAAAATGAAAATGAGATTAGCTTAGGGTCTATTAGAAACTTAGGTATTTGTGTGAGAAAATTATGTTAATTATACCAAGCCTGATGAGCTTATGCCAGCAGTAAGTGATTTTCTCTCGCAATGCTTGTACAATACATTCAGAAAGGTATTAAAATATCAAACTTCAGATATTCTCATTCCCTGTCAATATAAAAAATATACCAGTGATAACATTTCCCCTCAATTACTGGTTGAAAGAAGCTGATTTATCCCTGTGCTGCATTTTCAGCCTTCCTGCACAAGAAAGATTAAGTTATTTAATATGGATATGCGTCTTTAAAAAATACCCTGTCTGCTTGAAATCATCTCCTTCTACAATAGAAATCCCTACTGGGTCAAAAAAGATTTAGAGAAATCTTTTTTTCAGGAAGCACAAAATAATTAAGCCGTGCTGTACATTTCAGATACTCGGACCAGTCACAAGCAATTAGAGGTATCCAACACTTGCACACATATCTATGACCTGTTCATACTAAACACTTAATTTTTGGACCTAATAACTAAGCTGAAAAAGGGTGAGCTGGTCAACATAACAGTGTTTATTTATCTGCTCTGATCTTCCTAGAAAATGCATTAAAGGAAACACATTAAACACTGTCCTTGATTCACTCTCAAACATTGGCACAAAATATAGAAAAGAAACTGCCTGATAAAGTTGTGGCCTGATAATTAGCTCTCGTGATATATTTCCTCAGTGAGCAATGGCTAAAGTTGATCATGGGACAACAAATCCATTTGCAACAACTGCCTAGTTTACCAAAAAAAAAAAAAATTTGCTCTACACTGCAATAGAACCAAAAAATCTCCTATCTGTGCATGGTGAGAGACTAGGTAAAATTCAAGGAGCAGCTTTAGGATACAAAAATCAGAGGAGAGCTGAACTGTGAAACATCCCAGCATAACTGGAATCACTCCAGAATTCAATGTATACGAGAGAAATGAGATGCAGCAGTAAAATAAACCAAAACAATTAACAACAGAAACAAACCTCAACCATCTCCAGTTCCTCGTGTACTTCCCCACTATATTTTATCCCAAAGTCATTTCTCCACACACCTGCTACATGGGCTAGTCTTCCTTATTTTGCATGGAGAGGGAATGTTGAACTCTGCTACAACCTGCACTTCACTACTCACAGTCTGCTTTTCAGCTTTAAGGATCCACCTTTAGGAGGAGAGCAAAACCTTCTCAACCTGAAGATTATTTTCCTAAACCTCTGCACCAGAAATCTCTGCTCCAGTTCAAAAACTTTCACAGATCTTCTAGTAAAAATGTTTAGCTCTTGAGGACAAGGTGTAAAACACTTCTGTGGACAGATAGGGAGAAATTCAATATGCTCGTAGGCTTCTGACTAGGGAAAGAAAATCAGTGTACCAGCACTGAATTCACTGTAAATTTATACAAGCTTTACTTGTTTTCATCTGCTACCAGCTCATACCAGCACACAGGCAACCTAATCGCCTCTCCAGCCAGTGCAAAATGGACAAGCTTCTAACAAGTTGATTTAACACTTGCCACTGTATCTCCTTGCAACCAGCCTTTACATTAGCAAGCTATTTCAGGCAAGTATTTTTCATTAGGATTGAGTACCTCAAATTCTCAAATCTTCTCTATACTAAAGCACCACATCATTTCAATTGAATTGATTTAAAAATCAATCTCATTTAACTGGCATGCACCCATAATGTAGATTCGTTTCAATCAGTTTAAGCATTACATAGAACTATTAAACTTAACTTGGTAAATTCTTATAAACAAAGGTTTCATCTAACTGATGTTCCTGAATTAAGCTAAATCGATAAAGTGATGTTTAACCTGATGTAAATATGTAATTACAAGTTTGCATCCCTTTAACAACTGATTTGTCACTGGCTGATGTTAGCCTGGTTCACCCTTTAGATGAGGGAAGTCACAAGGTATCAATTGCTCATAAGAGCATTTCACTGTGCACTTGGCTTTCCTTTTTAATGTTACAGACTGTACTGTATGTAAATTACAATTAACAATATCAGGCGAGTAATTTTAAGCATAAACTGTGAGAACAGCAAACCTTTTCCCTTTTGTTCCGATTATAAAGCACAGCCAGATGTTTCTGATTAGAAAAAGCTGTTCCATGCAGCTATTTACTCATTTTTTTTTCATGCTGCAGTTAATTACCTGCTGTTCTTACCTGTAATGAGTGTATGGAGTAAGGTTCGGTACCTCCAGCATCTGAGCATCAGGTTCATTCTCCACCTCACAAAGGCTCACCCACTCTTCTTCATCACCTAGCACACCAACCTGTATGTGGGAAAGGTAAGAAGGAATACAAAGCAGAGTAGATATATGTAAAGAATTTTGTATATCAAGAATTCCATATAGAACCTCTTTTGCAGCAGTGGAAGGACAAATGCTTTTAAATACATACTATCCAGTTGTTGTTAATTTTTAGTTGCTTATAAAGTGACAACACGGCCAAGTTAGCCAAGTTTCTTTGTACCTGTTGGGACTTCAGTGGGATCCTCTAATAAGATGTATTCCAGAAAATCACCATGAGAGTGCTAATACCCTGTTCAATCTCGCTGCCACAATACGAAAGTATCAAGTAGTAATATAACAAAATGAAAAATAGCCTTGATAATAACTCGCAGGAACTGATGCATACTAAGTAAGTCTCAATGGAGGCAAAATGCCACAGAAATGAAGACAGAGAAACAAGAACAAAGTCAAAGAACAAAAGTGTTTTAACCTCATCTGCTGTTCTGCACTTAGACCTGATTTTTCCCTGCGCAATCCTTTGTATTAATTAATCACAACATGTTGCCCAACATAATCCCTCAGCTACAGCAGTGCTAGAGAGGACAAAATGGTGATGAGAATTGAGAACATTACTTTCCATATAGCTTTCTGGAGATAAAATGAAGATAAATCAGGACTTAAAAGGAAGTCAACAAGGCATGACAGAAAGGGCAGAGTCTGACCTGGGACCCTGGAAGGCAGCAGCATCAGCAGGCAGTGTGGTGTGCATAAGAGCTGCAGGAGGAGTGTGAGGAGGAGACAGAAAAAAGGTGGTAGATGTGTGGGCTCCACTTTAGAGATTCTAAGTGTTGAAAACATAGGATCTTAGACAAGACTCCCTGGTATAATTCGCTAGCACTGTGCACATTTACTCTGGTGTTTCATCCATACCACAAAGCATGGTACCAACAGCCCAATTCCCTCACCCAATCCTGGTATCCACAGTCACAGGCTGAGGGATATTAGAGGCTACCCAGGCAGCTATTCCCTTTACTGTATATTTATGGACTTAATATCCATGAAGATTCCTAATCCTTTTTTAACCTACTGACACTATCTACTCCCACAGACTGCTGTTGTAACAAATTCCAGAAGCTCACAACCCACTGTGTAAAGAGCTATTTCCTTTAATCTTTTTTAAACAGATCCCTTACGAGTTCTCTATACTAGTTACAGGCATAGACACTGTCAAAGCACTCGATAGGCAACATAGCCCAAAGTATATAGCATACCCAAAGTACTTCAAATAGAAAATTAAGTTTCATTCACTCTTTTTTTTTTCCCCCTTCAGGAGAAGCAGCCTGATTTATTTATAGATGTTTTAGTTCTTCGCTCACCCAGGACTTGATGTGCTGCATATTTATGTTTGTTCATGAAGAAATGACACAAGGAAAATGAGGCCAAAGAAATAAGTTCTGCGTTGCACAGTGAAAAAAAGCCTCTGATATTCCTAGCAGAGGACTGCTTTCACAGAGGGATGTGGTTGCACAGGTCTTGATGCCCTTTCATTCTTTTTGGCTATCAAAGACACACAGAACATATCAAATAGATGTCAGTGAAGATTATGGGCCTTTTAAAATTCCCAGTCCCAACTGAACTCCAAAAGTTTCAGTGGAGCCCATGGATGCAGAGCTTAAAGGAAGTGAGTTGTGACAGGTATGCATGGTAAAACAGAACAGCCCTAAACTGAACGCAGAGCACAAAGCCACGAGAACGAGGAATTTGTAAACAACCTACACGAACAAAGAAAGGAAGAGAGGGTCGATTTCAATCAAGGAAACAGAATGCTTTCTATTAAAGGAGTTTTTGATTAATACTGTAGAAAATCTACAGTAAATGCTTATTTTTGCAAAACTCCCTGCTCTTAACAGCATCACCTCTAACTGCTGCAGTAATTGTATAGCAACAATCCACAGTACTTCGGAGGCTGAAAATAATCTCCAGTAGTGAGTTAGTCATCTTTTTGTGCTCCAGAAACAGTAAAAGCTTTTTAAAATAGTTCTTGCATTGCAAAAAAATTAACCAACCCCAAACCAACAACAACAACAAAAATACAAAAACAAAAAAAAAAAAGACCACAGGTTTAAATTGGTTTCAACTGTTACACAGCAGCAGCAGGCAGGTCATTATTACACATTAAGGACCACATGGTTCAGACCCAGAGGCCCACAAGGCTGTGAGCAATTGACATTGACTCAAGCTTGAGAGGTGTCCAAAACCCTCCCCCTTCCTTGATCTGAAGCTCGACATTTACCAGGTGGTTGCAAAAGTGGAAATATTAAGGATCTTTTACTGACTGAGAAGCAGCAAAAGCTTCTGTGTGTCTACAGCAAAGCCCTTCAAAAGGTATCCCAGGAGACAGCTCCCTTGTGAATGCTCTCCCTGGTAGGAATGACAGGTGCAGCCTACGAGGAAATGGCAGATGCCAACCTAGCCTGGCATGTTGGTTGTTCCCAAGCTCAGAAGCCAGCTGGTAAACAGGTGCCCACTGCCTGTGTTGGGAAGTGGGGGACCCTGGGCAAAGCAGCAGCACAGATAGCCCCAATTAACCACATTTAGATTCATTTTCTGTGGAAACCTAGTGACAGAGAGATGGCAAGAAAATCAGCCACAGGCATAGTTCTGAGATTCAGCAAAAGATTTAAAAAAAAATAGCTTGGGAACTTGCTCTAATCAGAATAATACCTTACAATGTTCCTAGGATCTGGTGTCAGCATTGGGGGAACTAACTCAAAGGGTTAGATCTTCTACTGAAATCAGTAGCCTCTTTTAAGAGAGTGCTGCTCATGTGGGGGAGTTTTCCAGAGTAAGAGGACTGAAGGGTGAATGGCTGTCGGGTAGCTTGGTGAAGAGCATGACTCTGCATGACTTCTAACTTGTGGCCAACCAGTTCTAGATCAACGTCACTCAAAGCGAGTTTCATTTATTTAGCAATCATCTCAGAAATGAGTCTCAGAAGAGAACTCTCAGTGATTGATAGATTTCTCTATTTTTAGCTTCCACAAGATCTGTTGTAGATTCCAAGTCTCAGGCTCTTGAAGGAAAAGGAAATTATTTTTGCTAAACCACTCTGATGTCAGATCAGAGGAAACGTATCAGTTTCAAGAATCAGAGTACAAAGGGATTCCCTATGGGGAGAAAGAACTACGGGCAGTGGTAAGGATAAAAGAATCCTTTGAGGGGCAAGAGAGTCCACTATGAGCTGCTCTGCATAAAATAAAGTTCATTTGGAGGTTTCTTTCTTGCAGCTGCATTTTGGTGAACAGTGTATGCAAACCTCAGAAAAGGACTATGTTACTTGACAGATGCAGACATGAATATGTGTGTTTTAGGAGAGTCATGGTTTAACCCCTGACAGCAACTGAGCAGCAACTTGCTCACTCAGCCTCCCCCTTCCAGGGGGATGAGTAGAAGTATTGGGAAAAAAGGCTAAACCTTTCAGGTTGAGATAAGAACAGTTTAATGGGTAAAATATCATAAAAATAATATTTAAATAATACAAAAAATAGAATAATTAGACTAATAATAGTAAATAACAATAATAATAATAGTAGTAATGAAAAAGGAATATAAGAACAACAAAAAAGGAGAAATAAAATACAAGGAAAGACAAGTAAGTGAAAGACAGTCNGGTTGAGATAAGAACAGTTTAATGGGTAAAATATCATAAAAATAATATTTAAATAATACAAAAAATAGAATAATTAGACTAATAATAGTAAATAACAATAATAATAATAGTAGTAATGAAAAAGGAATATAAGAACAACAAAAAAGGAGAAATAAAATACAAGGAAAGACAAGTAAGTGAAAGACAGTCCAGTTGCTCACCACCTGCTGACTGATGCCCGAGCAGCAATCGGGCCCCTCGCAGTCACCTCCCCTCCACTTTATATACTGACCATGACATTCTTTGGTATGGAATATCCTGCTGGCTAGTCCAGGTCAGCCTGTCCTGGCCATGCTCCCTCCCAGCTTTGTGTGCACCTGCTCCCTGGCAGAACACAGGAAACTGAAAAATCCTTGACTTAGGATAAGTGCTACTTGGCAACAACTAAACCACCAGTGTGTTATCCACTTTATTCTCACACTAAATCCAAATCACAGAACCATACCAGTTCCTATGAAGAAAATGAACTCTATCCCAGACAAAACCAGGGCAAGCAGGCAGGTGAGAATACCAACATCTTTTCAGAAGGCGTAGGGTGNACCCCCGCCATTCTGTGATTTTGTTACCACCAGGATAAAAGCTCCTTAAGAAATTCACGCTGCATCTTAACAGCTCTCCACACAATAGGGCCACAATCCCCAGGAGGCCCCAGGACTGAACAAGAAAAACACCTATGTCCACTGAGACACTTCACAGAATTCTCAATAACAACCAGCCATCACAAGTTCACACCTATTCCTTCCCATCTCTCAGTTGTTCCCAAGGCACCACGTTCAATAAAAGGGCATATTCATTTATCATTACAGAAATAAGACAGTATAAGACACTATTGAAGTGTTGTCAGAACCCTTTACTTCTCTATGCATTAGTTTCTCCCTTTCTAAAATGGAAAACATTACATATTTGGCAGTGCCAACATTTTCTGATGAAATGCACTATATATGAGCAAAAATGCAGAATTTTGGCTGAAATGAAACAAAAAATAATTTAAATCTGGAATGTAAAAAATCATTTGCTGCTATATTTTGTATAAAACAGTAATGCTTCCAAAATTTGGAAGTTATGATCCCCTAACTGCAGGAAAGGAAAACACAATGTTTCTGTACATTATAGAGGTAACCTGTGTTCTACTATAGTTCAAGATATGTCAGAGTTTTCATTATAGAGGTCCATAACTCACATATTTGAAATCGCTTTGGGAGAAATTCAGTTCACAAGATGTCAGCCTGGGTGCAATTTTTTTTCTTGCAAAATCCTTAAATCGATTCAGCCATTTTTGATTTAAAGATTGGCAAAGGCATAAAATTGTCAGAGTTTCCGCCACTTTATTTACCAGCTCTGAAGTAAAAACGACACCAAGAGAATCACCTCATACAATAGATGAATCCTATCTGGGTCACTGCCTTAACCCACAAAACCAGATAAATTCATGGTTAAGGTTACAACGTCTTTGACAACTCACAGCTTTACAAGCAAATACAGTGATAGTACTTTAAAGGTTTTACTACCTTGAAACTCAACATGATATTCATACAAATTCTCTGTAAAAACAGCAGAAAGGCTTTTAGCAAAACCTCTCTGTATCAGCCTCTATACTCGTGGCCCCATAGCTTCCAGTGCCTCTTTGTAAGGGCCCTTGAGCCATTCCACAGGTCTTCTGCTGTCTGCACAATAATGCTAATTACCAGGAAAACACACCAAACTCAGCAGAAATTAAGGCAGATTTTCTGATCAGCCACTGGAAAGCTTGAAACTGGGGACTGAACACCCACCAAGGCACAGGCATGCTGATGTCATTGATGTACTTCTCCTGACAAAACCCAGAACGGGAAAAATAAGCTGAAACTGAATTGCAGCAGATAGAGAGTGCAAACAGGAAACCATATGAACAACAGCAGGGATTCACAGTAATTCTTGGCTGAAAATTGCCAAAAAAAAATGTCTACGATACGTATTCTAACTGCACCTGAGAGTACAGGATGATTGGAAGCAGTTACTGAAATTCTTTGGGGATGAACGTGTTACCTGTGAGAGTCAATGCCACAAGACAGTTATTGCTGGTCCCTCTGAACAAGTGTCAGCAGAACCTTTGTATTACATTAGACCCTCTTCCCTTTAAATTATACTGTACGTAATGGGAAAAGAATGTTAGAAATATCTTTTAAATAGCATTGGTACATTTTTGTAGTTCTCTGAAAATCCAGTTTCCTCCAGCTCTCTGCATCTAGATGTAAAGGTAGAAAAGAAACAGCCTAGTGATTTTTAAGGAATTCCTTCAGAAGTACCGACTGTAGAGTCACTAGAAAGAGAAAAATAGGATTTTTAACACTTGATATTTCAGTATCTACCAATACTAAAATCTTAAAGACCTGATTCTCCTCTTATATTCATTGACATAATTGAGAATTAGTTCCACTGTGGCTCCCATGAATTTACACCCCAGCACAAACAGCAGAAGCCAAGGCCAGATGTACAAAATTTCATGTCAACTGGAATTCCCAGCTGTGTTTTTCATCCAGATTGTTCATGAAGCATCAGACTTCAAAAATGGCACATAGCCAAAATGGAATACTTGGAATATTTTCTAGACCTGCCCTTATCAAGGAAGCTTTCTGCCACACAAAGGAACAAAGAAGAAAAATACATTTGTGGCAGGTTGTTTGTGTGAATATAAAATAGCTGAAGTTTGTCTGTAAGGACTCAGATATTCAGAGGAAAGGGTATATTCCCAGTAGGAATGGAAAAGAAGATACAATATATAAGGGATGTTCAATGCAAAGCCATCACCCAGCTGCACAGAGAGGGATGCAGATGAAGTGCACAACAGCTCCTATTGTATTTGTACCACGTATTTGTTGGTCACATTTTGTCACAAACCCACCGTCAGCAGAACTAAAGTGGAACTGGGGGAGATTAACCCAGTTCTCCTGCTTCCAGGAGAGATCACACTGTACAAGGTCTTTTTAAAGCTCAACATAATTTCTTCCCAATCTATTGGCTTTTTTCAACTAGTTTGCATCTTGTTGCAAATGTTCAGAAAGGCTAACGGTCAAAAAATGTGCAGATGGATGGAGATGCAGTCCCTGTACCTTCTTGGACAGAATTTTTGTTCTCTGATGCAACTGATTAACTGCAAGGTACACTAGAGCATACAGAGTAGAATCCTATGGTTAAATGTGACCCTATCATTCGGCAATATCACCTGCTTTAAAGTCATAACATGCAAACCCACATCTGAAGTGGCTTTTAATTTAATGCTAAGGCATGAAACACTTAACAGTGCTATTAAAAGCTGTACATAGGCCAGTGAATGAAAGATCAAGAATGTAAAAATCCTCTCAGTATTTCTGTTTAGGAACTGCTGTTGTAGGTTGAGTGTAACCAGCACCCTTAAATCCACCAGAGTCCTAAGGCACAATTATGGTTGTATAGACTAAAAGAAGTTGCAACTGTGTATCCCAGCACAGACATATCCCTGCTCAGAGCAGACTACATGAAAGGCAGAAGTGAGCACTGGGGTGTCACTGGCAGCTCTTTTGCGAAAGCTTCTGTGTCTTTGAAAGGTAGGAAGGAAAATCTGTGAAGTCCAGAGGGCAGGTCCACGGCAGCTTAGATGCAAGTCAGGACAGAGGCACTCCTGCCTTGATCTCTGCTCCCACTACCATGTTCTTATCTCCTCCCCTTGCAGTGGTGCTCTTCTGATCACACACAGAGCCTGCACTGAGCTGATCTGTCTGAAACTCAGTTGCTCTTGGCTGGATCAGGTCTTGTAGCAGCTTTGGGTATGATCCTTCTAGAATCAGTGCACGCTGAAGGCAGGAAGTAAAGAAGTCTTGGTATGAGTGATGGGAAGGAGGAGAAGGAACAGGAGCAGGACAGTGAGAGCTCTGGTTTAGATTGGGAAAAGGTGCTGTGAAATTGCACTTTGAGAAAGAAAGAGAGCTTGAGTGGAGTGCTGGCAGAAAGGGGCTGGGAACAAAGGATTATATGCAGCTGTCATCCTGGAAACAGGATTTGCTATATCCTTAAGGAGTCACCAATTTCTCTGCATCCTAAAAATATTGTTGTTAATCATGTGAGCAGAAGTTGTTTTTCTATTAATTTATTTTTATTAAATTCAGTTGAAGCAGTATTTCTTGTTGTGCCATAGCTAAACAGTGAGGTATGGTGCAGAACAAACTTGCAGAATAGCTGAAAAGAACTGCCCAAACTGCAGAGATTTGGCTGTGCTCTTTCTCCAAACAGGGCAAATACTCCTGAATCCAGGATCCAGAACCACTATCCTCCTGACTTTTCTAGCAACGCATGAGATGGTGATGAGGGTTTGTGAACAAGAATGTTTCTTCCTACCCTCCCTGCACACCAAGAACTCTTCAACCAATATTTTTTACCTGGGGCTCTTCAAGGACACAGATGAACTTCATGGTAATTATTCCTGCAGATTTAAAGCATTCAAATTTATTTCACTTCAGTGGCCCTCTGCAGCTCACAGAATTAACGAATTCCTAGAAATATCAACGTGGTGCTCCAGCTCAAAAATACTTCTCAAAATGTGCCAAACCACCACATTATAGGATTTCAGTGTTTAATTCTGTAATATGCAATAATGAGGATGTAAATTGTACAAAATGTACCAACTTGTTCACAACAACCTCATTATCAAGTGAAGTGATTGTATCAACATGTCTAAGTGGTGACGGTGATTTAAGAAGTCCAACATTTGGTCTTAAAAACAGATTATATTATTTATAAAGATCTGTGGGTGGAAAGGAAGAAGCAAAGCTCATCTGTCAGGAGAACAAATGAGGAATATATAACTCCTCCAAGGCATAATGACAGGGGAAAGAGGGATGTTGTTTAAAGCTGATGAAGAAGAGAATTCATCCTATTCATATCTAGAGGCCTGGATAGAAAACCTCAGTATATTCCATTAGAAGATAGAAAAATACACCCATTACAAGGCAGAAAAATACACTCAGTCTCATGAATAATGGTAGCTTTACTGTTCAGCACAAGCCTTCCTATACTTCTGACTATGTGAGATTCCAGGTTTGCACCTGGTTGAAAATACACCTAGAAAAACCTAAACATGGGTTTCAAATCCAGTTTGAAAGAAATGGATGGACTTAAGCTCTGCTGTATGTGCTGCTTATGATGCATCTGGTGTTCTTCCAAGCATAAGCAAAGCTGCTTTACAAAAATCCGTGTGGATTATTGAAAGGATAAGCATTCTCACATATACATATATATGTTATAGATCATATTTTTCTTTTGTTCATCTGAACAGAAGTTAAAGCATTCATCTGACCCTTTTCTCACTGGCTACCACACAAGCATTTCTTAGCTAAGCCTCTTGAGCTCTCTTGCATTCCAGCCTTTCCAGGACCCTCTGAACAGCTACCACCAGGCCATTTGCTCAACAGTTTTGATCCCAAGTTAAACAAAAAAAAATGTAATCCAAACAGCAATTCATTATCTAGACCTTTTTTAACCCCTCAAAAACTTCATTATGAGTTTTTTTTGTGAAGGAGGTACCTGGCCTTCGACTATCCACTTGGAGATGGAGGTTTTGCCATCGTACCCTGGCCGGAACTGAAGCGTGGCAGAGCGAGGGCTGATGTTGGAAATCACCAGGTTGGATGGAGCACCTGGAAGTTCTGAAGAAACAGAAATGGAAAAGAGAGGTGGAAACACCAGTAACTCAGGTTGAAATTCATTGTTCCACCATATAAAATACTCTGGTAACAATTATAATAAGGCAAATACCTGTGGGGTTTTTCTCTTTTTGATCGAGTATTGCACATGGCTTTACTATTTCTGCTGCTCTGAGCACACACCACATTTTTACACATAAGCAAGAAGAAAAAAGAGCCCATCTACAGAATTACAGCTACTATTTCAAAGAAGTTGCACAAATAGGTTCAGAGGGCGTTTCTGATGCCTGAATAAAGCAGATGATTTTTTTTTAATTTCTGGTGGAAATAAAGAAGGTGACCTTCTGTGAGGAAAAATCTGCAACCCCAATCAGATCTTTGGCTCACATCAGTCAAGTTTACAGCAGCATTAACATTTTTAATATTATCTGAATTACCAACAAAAGCAAGCCCAGGAAAAAGATTAAATATAGATTGTTTAGAATAAATTCCCAATAGTCCCTGCAATTGTAAGTAATGGAAATTACTATTATAAACAGTAATCATTCATAATGTTGTACTAGGTGCAAATGCAACAGGCAAAAAATGGGCAGCTTTTTGGCATATATTTCATGTATGCACAAATACACAATATTTCTTGATCCTTACTTTACACTTATGGGAACTAGGATCGATAAACTAACCCTGACCAAGTAGGATAATGCTGTTACCTGGCTAACAACAGGGAGCACGGCATTGATCCAGTCTACAACTTGTCACAATTACCTATGATTAGGGAGCAGAAAGGCAAAGATACTTCCAGACATATAGAAAGGTACAAAAATAATGGAAAAGGGAAAAACTAGATTACCATCAGTGATGTACACTAACTGCTCCACTTTTGGAAGATTCTACTTCTATGACCTATAAATTAAGTGAAACTGCTTGTTTGAGGTGTGAATTGGCTTTTTACTTTGCTTTCTATACTGGATGAGGGAGAGTGTAGGATTTAAAAAAGAAATTGCAAAAAGGCTTACATTTACAGGTAAATTCTAAAAATGAAATTTAAATTACCTGGTTAAGAATTCTATTGCTTTCTAAATCATTTTATTATTATCGAAGCAAAGTAACTTGGGATCTTTGGAACATAGAGAAATGAAGGATCAGCCCATTTTAGTTTGTTTCATGCAGTTTTACCAACCTGGTGGCACACCAGAAGAGATGGTGGAGGACGTGATCCATCCGCTGCCTTTTGCAGTCACAGCTGCCACCTCAATGGTGTAGGTGGTGAGAGATGACAGCCCTGTGATCTTGTACTCCAGCGTCGTGTTCTGGAGCGTGCGGGCAAGACGAGATTCATTCCTGCCGTACACCTCCCAGGAGATCTGGTACCCTGAAAAACAGTCCTACAGAAGTCAGAGGGGCCATAGCAGTGGTGGGGTCTGTTTTTTTCTTCTAAAGCTCAGTTATACAGTAGCTGGTAAATTCTTGAGCCTGCAAGATTCGCTCGTGGTCAATGGTGGCATGAACTTGTTTCTTAGCTCTACTCCATTGTGGTCACCTTTTAAAGCAGGAATAAAGAAAGATTAAGTAAGCACTGGCTAAAATACAGAAGTATTTTTCTACTACTGTTATTTCCAATGAGACATTGATATAGGTACCCCATGGGGGTATCATCTGCCCATCAGATTACAGATAGGAGAGGACATGAAGTCTCAGGCTGTCTCTTTTTTCCTACGATGGTGCAGCACTTGCTATGAAATGGCCTGGGAACGTGGGGATAATCTTGCAGAAGGGTAGACTTTCATTCTGTGAACTCCATGAAGCAAACAGGAAAAAACACTGGAAAATGTAACATCATCTCACCAGCTGAAATATCTAATTAAAAAATCTCTATGTGCTTATACTCCCTTTCCAGGCTGAAGTAACCTTCACTGCTGTACACCCAGGAATACTTACAAATCCGACAAGAACAATCAGGCAGGAACATTGCAGGAATCTTCTAGGAACTGCAAAACCTCTACTCCCCACTGCTTGTTCCTCGCACAAATCCTTCAGCAGGGTGAATCATTATGCTTTCTTTCAAAACCATAGCGTAGCCAATGCATTGTCCAAAGCTGCACTCACTCTGACCTCCATATTATTCTTCTATAGTAAGCAGCCTTTCCTTTTTATCATTTTTATAACCATTTCCTTCCAAGAACTTTTGAAACTTTCTACTGTCTGATTTACTCAATTTTACCTCCAAATCTGCTTGTCCTCCCCCTGACCAGTCCCACTTTATTCTTGTTTGAACCCGTTTGAACCTCACTGTGCCAGTCTCCAGAGAACACGGCTGAAAAGTTTGCTTGATTGCAGCTTTCTTTGTGATTTGACTGGGGTGGGGGGGAATGCACATAGCTCTTGAATGCCTGTGAAATGGAAGTGAGTGAAAAGGACTAACAGAAAGGAACCCCACTGAGTGAACCACGCACGAGGCAAGCCGGCTAAAGAAACTCCCTACTGGGCTCCTGTTCCCATCATCTAAAATGAGGAATTCAGACCAGTTGGGAGGCTTGAGGGTTTTTATTTCCTCCCATTTAAAACCACGATAAGCTGATTAACATATACAAATTGACATGGCAATATACCTTCTAGTATTGATCAACAGAGAAACATCTCATGAACTAAAAGCACGAGGAGACAGATATTTCTGCGAGAGTTTGAGAGGTGTGAGATGTTATCCTTCCTCTAGTGCTGGCTGCCATCTCTGACAGAGGTTCCTGTTAATCTATTTTTTGCATGACAATGGGGCTCAGCGTACTCACATAGTCACTGGTTGTGTTGCAGTGATAAAGAGGGTTGATGCTTCAACCATCCCAGCTATCCTGCAACCACTTGCCTGCCTACACACGACCTATGGGAAGGAGAAAAACTCCTGAATACTCATCTGGAACCAGTTTTAAGTGTCTGAATGGGAATTAAGTTAGGAATTTACCAATTTCTCAGAGACACTGTCGTGCTTTTATGCTCTCTGAAAAGGCTTGAGAACCATTTACCAGTGATCAGAGTTTATGTAGCACAGACAAGATTATAATCCATATGAATATTTTGACAACATTTAAGGACTCTATTGCCTTTATTTAATAGAGGGCAAACAGAAAGACGGGGGATGACTGCCTGCTCTATTTGATGCTCAGTGAAGAGGCACAAAGGAGTTGCAAACAGAATGACAACCACAAACACCCCTTCCTTTCAAAAGCTATGGGTGCTGTTTATTCCACCCAGGGCAACGTGGAAGAATGAGGAAGAGTCCAAGGAAGGTGCAATCGCACCTCTCCCCACTTCTCAACCCAGGACACAAACCCAGCAACTGTGTCCCCAGCCACCAGAACACCCACGTGCAGTGGATGGAAGACAGGCCAGGAAAGGGCCACGCCACGGCTCATCTGTCTGTCCGGGAGCTGTGGGTGACCCTGCTACGCCTGCATTGAACCCTACACATGGGCTGGCAGAGGGATCAAGAAGTATCACCTCAGAAAAAAAACAGTCGGGTTGCTCAAAGCAATAAATAAGCAGAAGATAAACAAGGGATGTTTTTAATGCCCCCCCCAATCCATTTGTTGCTTAAGAACAAGAGAAAGTTTCATCCACTGTGCACTAGGCAACCCTAAGTGACTGAGATATCTTCTCTCCCTTCTAGATAAGCTTTGGATATACATCAAATGTTGGTGATTATTCTTTGAACTATTTATATTTTCTCCCTTGTGACTATAGGGATGAGACCCAGTTTTCCCACCCATTAGGAACATAGTCTCTGTGTATTTATTTACTGGAAAAAAAAATGTTGACCGGGAAAAATATTCTGAGTTCACACACAAATTGAAGAAAAGGCAAAGAGGCAGCATTTACTGCTGGATATTTCACTCCTGAAAGGATATTTAAATTCTAGTCACACAAAAAAATGCAAAGAGAAAATACATACATAGCTACCGAGCAAACACAAAGCCCAGTGTAATCATGCATAACAAAAATAGATGAAAAAATGCTGAAGGAAAGGAACAACATCCACTGTACCCCCAAGTAGCACTTAAGCCACAGTGACTGACAGATGGGCAGAACTTTAGGACATGTGTTTGGTAAAAAGGGGCTGTTTCACAGGCACAATCACTGCCAGAGGAGTGTACGGGGGAGTCCAGCCAGCCTGGGCTGAGTGTTTCCTCTGGCTTCAGTGTGAGAACAGGAAGGGTGCCCCAGAGCCTTCTCGTGTGCTTGGGCACTACACCCTCTCCACAAAACTCTGCCTAACGGAAACTAATGACCAGAGGAGTTTCAGAAATAATTTTCTGTTGATCTGGAGTAAATTCTCTACAAGAGAGCAGTACACCCAATCACAAACTGTCCGTCCACATCCAGGTCCTCATAAATCAATGTTTACTGAGGGAAGGAGGAAGACACTGAAATTTACAGCAAGAGTAATGGGCAATTTCCCAGAGCAGGCTGGCTGCTGGGCACCACCCTCCCCACTTTCCTCCACCCACCTCTGGTGCACAGAACAAGAGGGTCCCATAAAGATATCAATGAGAAGAAATGATGAATAATTGCCTCCCTATGCACTCAGATCTCCAAGCAGCCCTCTAGAAACCTCTGACTTACATGGGACATGAACAATTTTGCTGTACTTTGCTTCCACCCACAATGCAATTTGCATCATTAAAGACACTTCTTTTTCTTTATTATTTTTACACCAGTGCTCTCCATGAACAATAGGGCTTCTTGAGTTAGTTCTTTCCTAAACAATTTGCCCCAAATATAAACCAGTCCATCATTTTACTCCACCAGGTTCAACCCATTCTGGGAGGCTGCAGCTTGTTTCAAGCAAATCAGTTCTGCAACACCAACCGTAGTGCTGCTAACTTAGGCTTAACAGGGATGAGTATTACATCATCTTACTTAGATAGCTAGACTTGGATTTAGGCACCTGAATTTAAGCACTCTGGCTTGACAGCTTTGGCCATCTTCACCAAATCAATACTGCTCCTCTTTCAGAAGTCATTAGTTTCTGTTCTTGAACCACTTAAATCAATGCATATTTCAGGAAGGTTACTATGGAATAAAGGCATAAGATGATCTGTGTAAGGACACCACATAGATTATAAACAGCATGGCAGAGGTGTACAAATGGTGCATGTTACAGAAACACAGAGAAAACACTGACAAGTGCTAGTCCTATCAAAATAATTAGACCTGTCAAAGTTAAAATGCTTCAGGAAATTAGACAGATACAACACTTCAGTGTTCAGGAGCCAGAAAGTCTGGGGTTTTTAACTCCTGAAATGTTTTTACAGATTACAAAACAATTCCTTAAAAAAATTTTTTTAAACATTTCAGTGTCGATGCTCCCAAAACAAATTATTTTGATCCATTATCTTCTCCCTTGCTATGATTTTTAGCTCCAATAATTTAATTTGGGAGCTTTCTTGCACTTCAAAACCTTGAAAGCCTTTGTTAAATGGAATGTCCACCCTGTGCAGCTGTAATAGTTTCCCATCTGAAAACAATATTGCCTTTGCTGATAAGAACTAGAGTTTCCCTCAACTATTTATAGCTTCCTTTATGAAAAAATAATGAAGTTGCTGATGTTGTATCTACACTGGCATACAGTAAATAGATAAATAGCTTGTCAAATGGCAAGCTCATCAAAGAGGAACAAGAGAGTTCTGAACCCTTGTGATGGTTTATACAAAATTAAGTAATGACATGCAAATACTGTCACACAGTCAGACCACTTGATCACAAAGCATACCGCTGATTTCAGGCTTGGTCTTGATTGCAGTTCTTAGCAATGTCAGTCTAGATTTTTGCAGCTGTAAACTTCATGTAGGAACCCCCCAGCTTCAGGGCAAAGGCCAAACACTGTCTCACAAAGTTTCAGAAATTCAGTAACACAGGTGGCGGTCACAGAAGATTTAACAAGACCAGAAGCTCCACGGGGAGCTGATTTCTAATACAGACTGCCTTTTCAGTGACCACAATCATGAGCTGCCTGTAATTGGACCTGTACTTTCTATAATGTGCCCTAGGTGACATTTCAATTACCAAAAGAGGGGCCGGGAAACCAGCGCTCAGAGGCCAGCTCTCCCTAAATGCTATGAGGCAAACATTTTTGCGCTGCGACGGTCCATTCCACCCCACAAACACTTCGAAAAGAAAAAAGGGGATAGCAGCTGATACTTGCCTGTAATGATGCCATTTTTCTCTACAGGTTCTTGCCAGCTGACCTTGAGAGACGTGTCCAGAATCTCAGTGAAACTCAGGTGTCCCACCGCTCCTGGCTCTGGCAATCAGAAAAGGAAATCTGTTAACGGGAGAACCCCACTTACTTTTGATCCGATTCAGGTGGCAAGGTTAGGGCTGAACAAATAAAACACTGTGACGGGGCCAAGGGAAACCTGCTGGAAACATCAGTGAGAGCGGCAGGGGAGAAGGGAGAACACAAGGTGTTAAGAAGCATTCTGGCTATCATCACATAAATTATTTTATCCAGTCATCATCCTAACTGTGCGGAGAACTAAAGAGAGCGGCAGCAGGAGACTTGCACACAACTTGTACTCTGCCTCCCTTCTTGATCTAATCTAATTAGAACAATCAGGTTGGCAAGCCTCGATGTGACTGCATTTGCTGTTTTCCCTCACTGACAGTGTGTGGTGTTTACCTGAGCTGCTGTGTGTAGCTTATCTGGCCTTCAGCCTGCAGCAACACAGAACCAGCACGCCCCTCACCTACAAAGAGCCTTTTGTCTATGCAAGGTCAAAGCAAGGACAGAGTCACCAAGTCACTGCTTGGATAGATTCTCTCAAAACAACTCTAAAATTGTCCAACATAATGGCAACTGTCTTCTGTAAAATGAATACAAGTGTGTGAAACTTTTAAAGGATTTTTATGATGTAGCTCAAGAGCTCTTAAAAATTTCAGCTCCCTAGTGTGCAATGAAAGAGCATAAAATGGAATGACTGTCAAGAATATGCCATCCTCCCTCAATTCTGATCTTCAAGGAAGACATCCTGACTGATTTTTGATCCAACTGCTGCTCTGTCTTCAATCGATGTACTGGAAAAAGGAGTTTTTGTTCACTTTATATTCACTGTGCTTCTGTCATTGGATCCCTGCCCGACTATCCTCCAGCTCTAGTGACATCAGTTGGCAATTTCTCGTCTGCAATTTCATATTTTGTTTCCTCTTCACTTTAGTCCACTTTCTCATTCCCCTCCAGCTATGATAAAAAACCACCAACCCACAAAGCTTGCCAGTAGGTCGGCTACAACCACATTTGCAATCCTAGTGAGGAAAATTTCCAACTCCATTCTGCGATATCTACTGGCCAAAGCCTCACAGAAAGAGCTGCTGGTCTGGTAGCAATCTCAGGAATACCCAACAAGAGCACAGCAATCATGCACTTTTTGGGACCACATATCTGCAGACATGCAAACCACCTTCTCACAGAGCTTTACTCCAATTAGCTCCTGCAGTTGAGGTCCAATTTTTATGTGATAATGAACACCAGGTGCAGGTTATTCCAAGCAGGACACAAAGCTTCTGATGGTGTCAGACTGTATTTGACTTACAGTTCATCAGCAAATGGATCTGTTTGCATTATTATTTTTTTTTTCTCCAGGATTCCCTGACTTGGCTATACAGATAAAAAACAATCACCTGAAAACATAAATGGCAGTCCTTTCAAATCTGTTTTCCCCGACCACATAAATGCTGTGCTGAGTTAGATTCAATGAGTTCTCTGCAGAGATGCATTACACCATCCTGCACTTAACTTCTCAGGCACCACAAAAACCGAGTAAAGCAATTCTGAACGATTAAAAAAAAACCCAAAACACCAAAAAAACCCACCCCAGTTCATCTCTACTGCTAAGGTTCCTTGCAGCATGTAGCTGCATACACCAAGAAACGATTTAAATGTTTTACAAAATGCAGGCCTGCCTCTCTCTCACTTTGTGTTTCATGATGGAATTTTCTTATATTTAAGATGGCACACGATCCAGACATTTCCCTGAGATTCTCTCAATGTCAGTGCTCTGCCCCTTCTCCCACTTTGCACAAAGTGTGTAAGGCTCATTTCTGTCACAGAAATACTAATTTCCTCTTCCCAGTTGATTGATTTTTGTGAAATCTTAGGAGTCTTGTATCTTTGGTTTCTTACTCTTCTGTACTCACTGAAATTAGCCACAGGGTTCAAATGTCATCAGTGGGAGAAAGACAGATGGACTTAAGACAGACAGTTGAATACATTTACAAAACATTGCTGTCAAAACCTTCATTTCCTTAGGAAAACAAAGGAATATAATGCATGTTTCTCTTTCGGCCATGCCTTTTGCTTTAACTCAAGATAAGAGAGTATGAGTTCATATTAATGATTCACATACATTTCCAGTAGTTAAATTGCTATCTGTGATCTTCTAACAAGCAAATGTTTAAGTCCACACTCTGCTCTCAGGGCACAGGTCTAGCATACGAAGGAGACCAAGCACAAAAGGAAAATACATGGGAAAGTATTTAATTTTTTTCATGTTCTTTCAAGAGTATCTCATGAAAAATTGGATTAGCACTCTGAGCTTCACTTCTGTGAATGTTAATGACAATCTTATTTTCCTTTACAGGAACACTGACTAACCTGAAAGACTATAATTAATGCAAAGTAGTATTTCTAAAGACAATACCTTAACGGATGTATTAAACATTTTGGTTTTAATTCTGCTTTGGATCTGTAAATGTGCAGCAGTGTTTATGATGCTCTATGTCTGGAAGATACTGAAGCACTACCCAGAGCCAAGATCACTGTGGACACATGGTTATCTGCAAGGGTCACTGCTATCTGGTTATCTGCATCAGACACCCACTAAACTTGTTAGTCCCAAATATGTCTTGAGCAAACACTTCCCAGGGGCTGTGGAGTCCAAAACATTTTCTGATGCAGGAAATAATTTATATGCAAAACTGTCCAGCTCATTTTACTGCATCCTGACTCCAGTTTTGCAAAAGTTACCACATTGTTATTATCCTGGTTCTTTTACACAAACACTTGGAATATAATCTAGATACAGACATTTTCAATATATTAAATAACTGAAGTAAACAACTGTAAATTAATCACTGACCTCCACAGGAAGTTCCAGTGCTCAATTCCTAAGATCAATTTACGTTTATTCAGATGCCTGAACATGGATTTAAGACCATAAGCCTTCATAGACATAAACAATGTGCTGCATGTTAGCTGAGCCAGACTATAAACCTTTCAGGTTCTGATAAATGTAAAAGAATTCATCCAGGTTTAGTCCCTAATGAAAAAAATACCAAACATCATTCTTCTGCCACAGGCTAAAAGAACACACACGGACAACTGGCTGGGATCATTGTATGATGCAAAGTAACTTGACAAGTGATTGCAAACTGACTGTGAACATGAGGTCAAATTTTAAGCACCCAGAATTGAAAATTGTGGATTTTATATCCAGCCAAACAAAACCTGAGCGCTGGGGTTGTCCATCAGTGCTGACTACTCACTGTCTTCCAGGGTGCACAGGAGCTGGGGAGTGCTTCGTGGTCCATCGCCAGGGGTGGTGAAACACAGAACTGATGTATAGTAAGTAGTGTATTTCTTCAGGTTGGTGATGCAGCCGCTGTGAACACCGTGAAAATCTGGAGCAATGGTGACCATAGTCACAGTCTCTGGAGCATCCACTGGCCATGCTAGAAGCTAGAAAATTTAAACATGGATGAGCTCTCATTAGAAGTTGTGTCTATTTGGAATCAAAGTCTGTTTGGCTGCCAAAACCATCTTAATCTGATTGTAAAAGAACAAGTAATGCTGGTAAACGACTGTCAGCTCTGATGCTGAACAGATGGATAGAACATTCTTGCCATGATAACTGGAGGGATGTATGTAATGCTCACTGCTGATGGGGGATATATCAATACAATGGAGGTATTGTCATTCTCCATGTCTGCTGCTGAACAATGCCAAAATTATGGCAAATTATTACTTGTATGCTGTGAGTCTTTTGTCTCTCTCAGGGCTGCTGTGACCAGTCTGCAAAGTCTGGAAGGAAGCTGAAGGAAGAAAAGTACTTTCAGTTCTACTCTGAGATAAATGCTTTATTTCATTTTGGGTCTTCTTTAAGGATTCTGCTGGCTGGGGAGGTTAGCAAGATGAAGGGAAGGGGAGAGGTGACCACACATCCTCCTTCTCCTCCCACAGCCCCTTCAGCATCCCACTGCCCAGCCTAGCTTAACAGGCTAAGAGTATAACAATGTTCAGTGCTCTGGGGATATCCACACTGTGAAGGATTCAAGTGGTTCTGGAAGTACGGAAATAGAAATGGTTATAAAGATGATCACTACAGTTTTCAACAGCTGGCTCCCAAAAGTTAAGACTCCTGAAGACATTTTCATGCATTTAAAATAGAGTGCTTGTCAAATGTACTCATTCTTCCAGGTTTCATTCTTCTCAGTGTAACTTCTGGGTGATCAATATTTTTTAGATGGGAGTACCTTATGGGTAGGCACCTAAGTGAAGATTAAAAAAAAAAATCCTTTTTGGCAAATGACTTTGAAATTTTAAAACAATTTCTGAAATCAGCTTAACAGCTTAGGGGTCTAAAGCTTTAAAAGTGCTTAGGAAAATTTTTAGTCCAAAAATCTTTACTGTGTGGCTTCTATATCATGTTAAAATTCTAGGCCTTATTCATGATCTGTGTGAATCATGCTACTTGTATACATGAATGGATGCCTAAAATTAATGAGCCATATTTGACACATTTAGCCAATGTCTGTAGTTTCTGATAACCAGAAAGTGCAGTTAGAGGACTACAAGGAGTAATTTTGTTAGGAATATGTCATCTTTGAAAAGGTGCACTTTACAGCTTCTCGAAATGCAAATAAATTTCAAAGAAAAGATAAAAATGGAAAATGGTTGATGGCATAGTAAGTTTTATTTTCTTTTCTAAATCACCTCTGTGGATTGCAGTTGGCATCTACAACTTTGAAGGACTGAGCTTCCCTCTTTTGAGTACATTTCATTGCATGTTCTTAAGGAAACTCGCAGAAAATAATGGTGACCAATTCTGTCAGTTAAGGGAAAATATGGGTTTAATCCTTAAGGAAATTAAAGGCCCACCTTTGACTACTAGTATCTATAAATCATACAAAAAACTATGCTGTAGAAGGAACTGACAGAAATGTTCTCGTATAGCAATCCACAATCCCTAGGAGAAACAGGAATGTAAAGCTGTTGCAATTTACTGTAGTCAAAGAAATCCAAAGACAGAAATTCTGATAATTTCAAAACTTTTCACTGACCACTGACAGATTCAAAATACAATTTTAGTTATTTTATACTATTGCTAAAGAAACTGAGACATAAATTAGAGGTAGTTACGTGATGAGACTAAGGACTTTTAGACTGGAACTCAATTTGAAAGATTCAAAGAAGAAAAATCTGAAAAATCTGACTTTTGAAAATCTGACTGAGCTCACCATGCTTAGACTTGCACCAGAAAACTGCAGGGCACTGCAGTCCACTGAGCCCGAAAAGTGCTTTTATTCTTCAGACTCTTAACAGAAGCAAAGTACTGAGGTCTCAGAATAGACACCTGCAGCCCTGTCAGTCACCTACTCATGAGAACTGATTCCTTCTCTGGGAAAAAGTCATACACATCTACATGTATATAGTAGTGTCATTCTGAAAACACTGCTGTTCTTTATGAGAAATGCATAGAGATGGGCAAAAATACTAAAAACCCTATGCATAATTCTGTCTTACTTTCTCCATCACTTTGAGACATTCTTAAAGAAGGGTCAAGTCTTCTGAAACTCCTTAAATCCACCTCACTTCACAGCTTCTTTTCTCAACTACACATCCTTCACAGCCCACTCAACATTCCTTCACCCAACACCTAAATCAACCTTCCTCGTGTCTGCTCATGAAAGGTACCCATCTTCCCTTCTCCTGCTCTGTGATTGCTGCTGAGATTTGTCTTTGTTCTTTTCAGGAATGTTTTTAAACCCTTCATTTATTCTGCCCCTACTGCTATACCACTGAAGGAGTTTCTATTAAGCAGTCCTTCCTGAGAGACAGAAATAAACCACTCCAGCAACCTTCTTAGCATACACTCCAGTGGTCAAAGTACCAACAAGTGCTCTGTTAAGCACTCTCTCCTCTGCGTACGGTAATAGAGATTGCCAGTTGCCCCATCAACGGGGACTTATCATGCTAACTCTGTGTCATCAAGCATGATTAATAAATTTTACATTCTTATATTTCCCAAATCATCAGTGGGGAAGTTAAGACAAATATTTAGTGTGATATATTGGTTCCTAATAAAATGAATGGAAATTTTGCATTAAATAGAAATCTCAAGGTTGGTTTTCAGTGGCACAACAACATATCTCCTGTGCTGGCTTTCTAAACTCTGACAACAAACAGCTTTTTGGCTTTGGAAACTCTCCAGGTAAATGACAAAGGGATTAGGTATTCTAGACTATGAAATATTCCCTTTTCAGGACTTACATAAGCTGCAAATGTTAGAGGCAAAAATTGCTCGCTTCTCTCTTCTATTTACTTGCGTAAGAGACTTCTGAAAAATAGACAGACATTCTGGAGATTCAGAGATGATTAGATGCAACTTCTAACTGTTATATACTAGGACTGCTATGGGAAATGGTATGTGAAGGTACAGCAATCTTGTTTCTATTTACCTTGTATCCTTGGTTAATACCATTGATGAACTGTTGGGGTGGAGGATTCCAGAGGAACTGGATGGTTGTGGAGTTTACAGCTTCGACTTGCACATTCTGCGGTGGAGCTGTTGGCACTGCTCCCAGGAACAAAATAAAACAGAGCAGAGAAGGGATGAGGGCACAAAAGAGAAAGATGAACGCAGAACCCATTGATTTTCACTTGCGAGGCACAAAATAATAACAACCTTGAGAGAAGGATGCACTCCACGTGCAACAGGAACCAGCAGTGATTTGGAAAGAAGGGTAATCGGGTTAATTTCTCACTCTGTATTGGAGATTCTTTCAAGGGGAGGGGATGAAATGATTTCTGCAGCTTATTATTCCACACATGAGTTTCTCATAAAGACTTGAGACAGAAGCTAGGTAATGATAGGTGAACACATCTCTTTCAATTATCCATGACTGCACAGAGAATGAACAGTTTCAGAAAGAAATTTCTTGAGTCTTTTAATACCACACAATTCCCCAGATCAGAGAAGCAAACATGGAGTCCGCACAATTAAAGTTCTAATTGTGAATTATAATCTGGCAACAGCATCTGTTTATTATTTACTGCTGCTTAAAGAATTAGGACCAGTCACATCACACACAATAAAGATTTTTCTTGGGAATTGGAGATGTTCTTAGTTTATCTTGATATGATAGACGTTCATGTATATTGAATTGACTATATATATTCTGAGCCAATACATCCTCTAATCTACTAAAAGTTGCATATGCATTTTATGCCAAGTATTTAATTAGACAGATGTTTCCTCACTACAAAAGCAAGCACAGAACATGGTGCTTTCAAACTACAAAAAAAACAACACCTAAATATTTTGCCATTTAATATAATGTCTCTTTAAATGCCTTCTAGGCGATTTCTTCAACTTCTTGCTCTGTGATGTCATTTGTATAGTTCTCAGAGGAAAGAATACTAACAGATAGGTTGGCTTGTCTGAAATTACCAAGCTTATAGTAAGTTTAAGAACAAAACTGCTATTCGAGTATAAAAAAAATAGACTCTTCCAATCCTATAAGTTTAGGAAAGCTTCAAAAACATTACTATTGCCAGCTGTGTGCATTTGTATTCTGTGAAGGAGGAACTACCCACAAGTGGTTTTGAAGCCTGGAAAGCTTTCTTCCTTCTGCTTCCAAGGGAAAATTTATACCACAGCCAAACGACCTGTGCTTTTAAAAAGTATCCACAATTCCCATTGAGAAACAGTGGGTTTACTCCATACTTTTCAAAAACAGGTCACTTCTGAAGTTTTAAATTACTTTTGTAAGCTGAGTCATTGTATGGACAAGAATCCAAACATCCATTTTAAATATGTAAAAATTCCCCTTTTTCCACCGAAAGATACGTTTTTGTTTGAAAGAGACATAAAAGGGCATTATTCTCAACTGGTAGACAAGCTATAGCAAAATTGCAGCCAACAGAGCCAGGACATTTTAGACTTATCAAAGAAATCCACAACACAGAAATAACAACACAGAAAAATGGAGAAATCCTCAAAGATGGCAAGTTTGAAACGACAAGGACATCCACTTTCATGCTGTTTCACAAACTCATTGATGACTGCACCATGGCTTGAAAATGTAGCTCTGCACTTTTTTTTTTAACCTCAGAAACTGAATATTATTCATAATTTTCTTGCCTTAATTTAAAACCCGATGTCACAATTTATGAGCTATGCATAATTATTGAGTTCTAAACCCAGAATTTATCTGATACTACACTAAATTTTCATTAGATCTAGGCCCTACTCCCTGTCATGTATCATAATTCCCTGTATGCTTTTGGAAGCTTATAATATCATCTTAATGACCTGTAGACATCATAAAGTTTTTGTAGTTAAGAGATACACCAAATCATCCTGATATACAGTCACTCTCTTGCTAAAGTCACTTTATAGTCATAAGGAGCTGCTTAGGCTACAGTTCTCTATTAAATGTATTATTTCTAATTCATATTCTTTGATGAAACTGTTTATTATGAGAGCCACAAGATGTATTTCAATTTGGTTTTGTGAGCAATACTTAGTATAATTAATGGTTAAGGTGAATAAGTTTGGGGTTTTTTAATCAAAATTCTTACTTTCCTTATTAAAATTTCTTACTTACATTTGCATATCCAGATATTGTAACTCCCAGAGATTTGTTATTACAGACAAAAGTTGAATTAGAAGCCTTCAAGTTAGTTATCAGAAAGTCACCTGGATAAAACTGAGAGATTAATCTCCTCCTGTCAGGAAGGCTAAAGACAGCTGAGCACCATCCTCTCCACTCATTTCTCTTCCTTACGTTGAACTGTTACACTACAACTATGTGCTAGCTTGATTTTGCAACACAATTATAGTACAGAAAATCTATACACAGCCCATGTGCTGCCCACTGACAACAACACTTGAAGAAATACAGAACTTGGGTAGTTGCTGGAAGAGTCTGTTTTTCCCAGAGCATAAGAAACACAGAGGTGATTTGAGTGTCCTCCCGGCAGGACACTCCCAGTGCCTTTATCACTTTCCTGAAGAGCAGATTAACATACACATTGCTGCTTCATCTCTCTGGGCATTATTTTCTTTAGTGAAGGATCCCATAGATGCTGTACAATGAATAGATTTCCTCAACATCATGAGGATTTTATTCTAAGAGTCTGATGAGTCTTATAGATACGATTCAAAATATTGCACATTTTTTTAGGAGAGGAAAAACCCTGCATCAGCAAGTTCCAAGTTTTTATTTGCAATCCTTACAGTCCTGAAAAAAGCTCAGGGAGCACTTGAGGATAGGTTTACTACAGCTGTAGCTATGTGGATAACCAAATACATTAGTTATTTCTTGTAAAAGAAGGCAAATATTTTTCTTTCATTAGCAGATAATTTCCTAAAACAAGAATAAACCATTATAGCACAAAAAAGTCCCTGCTATAAGAAAAATATTAAAAATGACTAATAGAAAACATAAAACCTTCACAATGTTGGAAATCATGATTTATATTACAATTCCTCTTTGGACATCTTTATCGAAAAATCAGCATCTTCATCTCAATGAATGCATTAAAAAATGGAGAGAACATGGTTCATCTGATATGCATAAACTTAAAATAAGCGTATACTTATGCTGCAGAAGACATAATACAATACATTTTTATATTTTTAATCGGTAAAATATTGGCATTATAATCTGAAATTTACTTCAAAGTGCCAGTATAAAGTTCTCCTTTTATGTCCTGATATTAAAGGCTTCCAGGGGTATCCGAACAGTTTTGCATTTAAAAAAGAAAAGAAGTTTGACAGAAGCTAAACCAGAGTTGACCTTCTGGTCACTTCAAAACTCAAATACTTTTCCAAGATCATGGTAACTTACTGAATCTGTGACTGTCCCCATAAAGGATTTTCTAATTTAGTGGTGCATATCTAATCTCTTCCTATAAATTTCTTGTTGTACAGTAGCTATCAATGTCTCATAGGTGTTCCAAGAGTAATCCCTAAGTATTCACATGCTCAGTTTTTAACCTGCACTTCTTCATATTTATAAGTATTCCTAAACCATCTTACAGTGGAGACCCATCTTGGAATTGCACATCAAACTGGTCAAACAAAACAACTGTTACTTTCCTCACGATAAAGTTCATGTGATTGGAAATCCTGGGACTGCAAGTTAATGCACAGCATTCTAAGTAGAAAAGGTCACTGGAAGCACTCTGCATAAAAGCCATTAAAAGGGTTTGGCTGACGAGATAATTGAGAGATGAGAAGGCATTAAGGTTAAGCATGTGTACATGAAATTATTCTGTCTCTAGCTATGTGCAAATAGGATGTAAACCCTTCAGAGATTTCGACAGCCTGACTACTGGTCTTAAATACAGATCTTCAACACAGGCCTGTAGAAAAGTCTCCTACTCCTCTGGAGCTCCTGACCTTTGAGGTGGCAGCTTCTATGTCTCAATAAGGCAGGCTTTGGGAAGTGCAGGTTTTTCTCTACGTGAAGATTCAGTTGTTCCTTTAAGGCACTGGCTTGAGGTGCTAAACTGCTCATCCCCAGTGGGAGTGGTGGAGGCACAGATTCCTTCTGTGAAGCCTACTCCCCTATGCTCCTGGCTCACATCCTTTGCTGTGCTACCAACTGCAGGTGATACAGAGAGAAAGTGCTCTCTGCAATTTTACATGTGCCCATGTTTAAAACTCAGTAGCATGAGATTTGGCACTAACCGATGACTTTTGCTTCTTGCAGCTGGGAAATGCCTTCTTCCTTTGCTGCATAGCTCTCACAAGGTCAAGGTTTTACTTCTTTATAAGAGCTGGGGGGCAGAGACCTCACTGAGACAAGCTCTAATTTCACAACATTTGTGAAATCGTTTAAGGAAAAAAAAAAAGGCAGTAAATGGCAAATGACACCTAACAGTGATAAAACTGAGATACAAAATCCAGCCACTTCAGCCCCAAACTGCTTCTGCACAGGAGCACCTGGGCCCATATGGCCATGGAGGATCTTTAAGATGCTTTTGCCAAAAAAGCCTAAAGAAAAACGAGAGGAAATCTCTTTCTACCGAGATAAAACTGAATGGATGCAGAGGACAATCCTTATTCAGAGATTCCTTTTTCAAGATTATTTCCTACAGAAAGTAGGAAGCTTTCAGTTAACTGGATTTTCTCTAACTCTTCTGTCTGTCTTATAAATGTCTCTTATTCAGCTTCTAGTGCCTGCGGAGGAAACTGCTTTGGACCTGGCTGAACAGACTCATCTTGCTTTTATCCTTCTCTCCACACCATCAAGGCTCACTAGTCTGTTGACTTTCCCACTCTTCTATTCTGTAAGGGCCTTTTGCTCAGACTTTCCTGGTCTTCCGAGGTGTTAATGTACAGCACAGAAAGGGGGGGAAAAGCCTCCAATATGAACTACATGTTGAGACCTACGGACTTGAGGACTAAGACTGGTTTTTGGGATATGTACCAAAAGAAAGATGTAGCACTTAAAGTAGAAACAAAAGCGGACTCATGACAATGCTAAGAGTGTAATGAAAGCTCTGTCTGTGCTTATAAACCTTGCCTTGCCTAAATCTAAGGAGCAGTGGGAGTTTTTCAGAGAGAGAGAAGTTCAGAAGTATTCATGCTATTGAAACAAAAGTAAAGGATGGAAACTTCTGCTTTCTCAAATCAAGCTGCAGGAAAAGGTAAATATGTCCAATAATACAGAGCAGAGACAACACCATCACCATCCAGAAAGATGTTTATACATTTCACAAAGCTATTTTTATATGAAAAGGTATTGGAAAACTTCACGTTTTCATATGGCAATGAAAAGTCCTGCCGAATACTGTTTAAAGAAGTAAAAATTGCCAGAAGGTTGGCACAAATCCCTGTGAAAAGCAACATCAAAGTAAGGAACAGCTGGAGAAACTCTGATGAAGAAAGACCTATATATACAGAGCATCAAAGGATTAGGATGAATATCACTCTGAAAAGCCTTTCAAGATTTAGAGACAGTCAAACTGTCTGACCCTAGTGCTAGGATGTTCAGTGCTTTGCCAGTAAGTCTTTCTGACATTTTATCTAACTGACATGTGCCAGTTTCTCTACAAGTTTAGATCTTTCAGCATCTTTTTGAGTTTGGCTACATTCAAGAAACTAGTGATTTTCAAAGAGCTTTGAGTAGCTGATTAGTTATCAGTAGCTAAAGTAATGCCTGAGGACTAATAAGGGATTAATAGACTAGATTCTGGTATAAATCCATAGCTTATATGGCCAGTCAACATTCCCTATGACAAAGATGCCAATGTGCTGATCTGCTCCTGCCAATGGGTTGATCTGCTCCCAGTGTTCATTTCCTGCCAGGCTTTGACTGCATAGCACACTTGATTAATATGAGGTGTTTCGGGCATTTTTCATCTGCAGACAGACAGGTTCTTGCCAGCTAGCTCACATCATTTAAGGCATGTCAGAATAAAGGCGGTGGTGGTGGTAGTAGGAGAGGGGGATGGATGGGAGTGTGTGTCTTTGACATTTATCTCTGCTCATATTAAAATCAGGATAAGATTTACAAGGCAGTTTTACACATGGTTTTTTCTTACTCCTGTTGGTTTGGTTTAGGAAGGACATTCCAGAGCAAGAAACAGCCACTGGCTTTTTCTGTCATATCCCAACTACAAGACAGACAAAGGAGCTGAGTTTCGGACAGTAGTGCATTACATATGGAGACTCAGTATTAATCCAGTTTCCAATGATACTCAGAAAACTCTAAATGTAAAAAAGCCTCCAACTACTTTCAGAAGAGACCATACACCTTTGGTAATCTGCACAGAAACCCAGCAAGGCATTCCTTAGGAGATGGCAGCATCCATGAAGTAGTTATTTACTGCTATTAGTACAGTAATATAATAGATATACAAGAAACAAGAAATATCTAGTTTTTCTTCTATGTCTACCCACTGTTGAACCTCTAGAACCTAAATAAAGAAAAACAGGCCACTGCAGGTTGTCCTGCAGTCTAAACACTCTTGCTGATTAATACGAATGCGGGACTGACTGCACTTAATTTATAACAGAGGATTTATATCCTTCTACATGACAACAGACAGCCAATCAATAAAGAATGATAATAACAGCACATAATATCAAGGGAAATTAGAATCAGTTGCAGGGTTTAAGAAAGAGGGAGAAGTCCAAACCTGAGTCTTAATAGATGGAAGGTTAAGGTGCTGTGATAGCTTAAAATGTGCAAATAAACAAAGTAATTAATTACAAGCATATTCACCAAAGAGATTCAAATTCTGTGTGCAAACCAATTCTCAGCAGAGATCTGGTCTTTAGTGGGATACAAAACATTAATCCTGACTACATGGAGAAGACTTGAAGAAAAACATTTCAAGGTCTGCAATAAATACTTCTAAATACTTCCAGAAAGAGGTTGAATGTGTCTAGACTGCTCTAAACCATGAGACTTTACATGCTCTAAGACAAAATCCAGATAGCTTCCTTTTTTAATTGTTGTGGTTAATTAGTGTTGCGTATGAATAATCTTTTCTTAAAGATCTCCCTACACCTCAAACTGTATCTAATCATGTTATAATATACTCCTAGTAACAATTAACAAACAACTGCATATTCTTCATCGATAGTAAATTAACTGATGCACTGTAAATCTGAGAGTTTTAAAAATAGTTTAATTGGTTTACGACCAATAAAGGAGAGCCTGTGTACTGTCCAGTGCTCAGAATCCAGCACAGCCCTGCAATTATGGGAATATATGAAAGCTTTAAGGACCTGGTACTTAATTATCCCACAGATTTTTATACCAATCTAGAGGTGTAAACATGTCTTACACTGGTTGTAAAAAGTAATTACATATCCTTTTGTTCATGTAATTTATACTCTTCTTAAAGCACTTACCCAGAAAGGTATGGAGGAACTGTAGCATAAAAATCAGGGCTTTAAAGATCATTTTTATCTTCCTCTTTGCAAATGCCTGCACCACAGTCTGTATTTATCTCCTTACAGTTTCCTTACAATTTATTCCCTATTTCTAAAACAAGGTATTCTGTGATTATCAGAACTTCTGCAACTGGTTTACTCAGGTTTGTCTCCCATACCGCATGTGCAGTGCACTGCCTATCTCGACCACGATAAACCCAATTCCCTGCCATATTCTCTCTGACTCTCCTGGCAGAGTAACCTCAGCCTGTGACACATCCTATAAATCCATCCCACAGTGCCCCAGCTCTCTTCAGCATTTCTATTTATTACTTACGCTGTGGCTGACTCTGACCTGCAGGTGTGGTAACATGCCATCACAAGGGCCAAAAAAATAGATAATATTTGAATTCCCTCACAGTTTTTTTCTACAACAGAGATAGCAGCAGTCTTGTCTTGTCTCTATTTAGGCATTTGCAATTTGTAGGTGTTTCATACACCAAGCTGTCGATCAAATTTGACTGAAATTACCATTCGTTTTACAAGTAGTTAGGTGCTCTATAAACTGTAACCATAAAGGGTATATTGGTCTGATTTGCTCACCTCCCTGTAAAGTGTACTCTGTCACAGGTCTGCTGAATGCTCCCAGCCCAGCCCCATTGTAAGATGCCACCTGGATTTCATACTGGGTCCAAATGATCAGGTCTTTCACTAAGCAATAGTTAATTTCCGCACTGGTGATGTTCTTATATTGGTATTCCCCAGGGAGGCCGGCCAGGCGATACCTACCAGATGGGAAGAAAAAATTTGCTAGTTAATTAGATGGTATCAATTATAGCAAATAGTAGCAAAATAGCTTCCTTTGTGAAGAGACAATATGCAAACTTTTATACAGAATTAGACAAGGAATAATGAAAAATAATCAGAAAGAACAGTCTAACTCCTGATAAGACCCTATCGTGTTTGACTGCTATAGTATTTATAATCTGATCTGAGATTACATGCTCAGGGCTAAACAAAGCGGGTATTTTATCCTGTTTTATGGCTGCAGAAAAATTACAGCTTTTTAAATGTGTCTTGTCTAGTAAAAGCTGTGATTTAGTAGAAAAAATAGCCCAGATGTGATTTTTATCAGGGTGCTGCTGTAAATCAGCTTGAGGAATGTTGGGTTTGGGGTTTTTTTTTCCTTCTCTGAAATCTGAAAAGGAAGAACTCAGAGGGCTCTGACCTTCTACAGTTGCAGTCATTGCCATCTCTGGCTTCCACTAGGATTTTCTTGACAGAATGATTAAAATAAGAATGGAATAGAGTTGAGACTGAAGGATTGGTTAAGCACTGGAATTCCAGAAGGGCCGTACCAAATACACCCTGTAAACATCCTGTCAAACTTTCTGCTGAGACATGGGAAGCTGAAACACTATGTTCTCCCATGTAAAAACCATATTGCAGAAAACAGTCCCTTTGATGCATCTCTTTAGGCCAAGAAACTATGGAGAAGTAAATTACAGAAAATAAACAAACCCTGCAAATTTTTGAATGTGAATAATGCTGTTTGTTTCTTTCCTTTAGGAAAATGGAACAGTGGATGCTTACAATATGCAAATTCACAGAAAAATTAGAAAACCAGAGGCCACGTAAGGGGCACAAAGCATTACTATTCCAGGAAAGAGACAAATATGGAAACATCTGTATTTTTATTCACTGCACAGCTCATATGCACTCTTATTCATCTTTTGCTCCACAGTAATCACCAAAAGCTTATCGACACAGAACAATTCCATTGACATCTTACAGTCTGATTGTAAATTCATCGGAGTTAAATTGGTGCAATTTCTGTGACTAGACAACTTCATGTATTTCAGCCAGACATTTTGTTCTGAAGTCTTCTTATGAAGAGATCAGATCTTAATCACCGACAACCCCTCTATTTTCTGCTGAGGAGCTGCTTACCTGACCATACTTTGGCATACTTAATACTTGTAATGCTACACTGGCGTAATTCCTTTTATGAAATACAAACAGAAATACAGAAACATCAGCCCTCAGCTGAGTTCTCTGAATGTCTTGATCTTTTTCTACTTTATGCAACATCTACCTTTTTCTTTCTTTTGTCTCCTGGGAAGGGTGTATGCTTCCTGCCCAAGTCAACTCTGTGTGCAGCAATGTTTTGTCTCACGCCTCGCAGACAAGGTGTAGGCTGCTCCTGTGATTTAACCTATTAGGCTGTTAGCATGGCAGTCCTCTAAATGCAATAATGCCAGTGGAAAAAAAGGGCAGAGGAAGGAGGCCAGTTCAAAAATGTCATGTCTTCATGATTTTTCTCACCATGGACTTTGATGTACACTCCATATGACTTGTGCAGTGCGCCTTCACTTTTAAAGATCAGGTGTTCCATCAATTTAGTATCTTGCATGTCTTGAGCACTGAATCTCTGGGATGCATGGAGGTTTTCATTTTGCTATACCTTAATTCCACAAAAATCAGTGCAGGAAGACTTTTCTTTTCAGAGCACATTGCTGTAACCACGCCATTTGACTTGAAAGAACAGCCTGGTTTATTACCTGGGACAGTTGTGCTTTTATACAGTAAACTTAAATTCCTGTCGAATAAATGGTTTCTCTGCTCTGTAGTCAAGACAAAGCATGTAGACATCAAAAATGTTCACAGACTGAGCATAATGAATATTATCATTCTCTATTAAAATGGAAAGAGATGTTACAGCGAGGACAGGGATCAATTACGCTGATAGATGTTGTAGAAAATACTTAAGTTAAACATTATGAAAATGCTATATGGAGAAAACAGAACAGATTGCCACAAAAATGAGGCTGTGGGATTGCTTTCTCTTAGGACTTAATGCTGAGACTGGGTAAGACTCATTTGGAACAGCTAAGGAATTGATCCTATCATCGAGTCGACTAGTTTGATGGAAAGAACTGTACGAGCAACACTTGTATCCTGTGCAAATAGGTTCCCAAGTCTCATGACAAGATTCTAGCTATAGACAGAAGTTAAAGCACCTTTTCCCACCTGTCACTGATAACTGGCACAGCTTTCAAACTGAATCCAGCTCTTAAAGCTAACTGCAGGCACTTGAGCTTGTGGCTCAGCACCATAATAGACTCTGTGCAGGTGACAGAGAGAGAAAAGGAACTTTCCAGCGCTATTCTGGGAGCTCACCAACACTCTTAACATCACAAAAGCATTTCCATTCATGCCAGCAAAAGTAGGAGCACAGCATGAACGGGATGTTGGCATTTAAACTGTAGCATTTAGTTATCTTTTAGCAGGTCTGGAGGACACGGTATTAAAAATGTCAGCAGACTGTCTACAATAGGCTGTAACCATCAGTTGAAAATATGGCAGTGGCAGTGCAACATTTGGGAGTTTCCCCCAAACCCCCTCATTTATGTAACGCCTCCCTCACTAAAGTTGTGGCCCTAGCTGGCTGCTAGCACTGCAGGGTATGCAGGATGCCAGATGAGCAAGTAAGCTGTAGTTGAATTGGGTAGAAATTAATACCAGAGTCCCAAAAAATGACAAAGGGGAAATGCTCTGCAAAATCTCTCAGTGTGAGCATACCTCTTCCAACAGAATAAATCCTGTATAAGCAGAAAGACTGGATGTAGTCAGGATTCCCAGATACCTGCCTGGATCTCTCTCTCATTTAGTAATACAGATGGGGCTGAAAGAATGTTACTCAACTGACTGCTTTTTCAAAACCAAATCAAGGTCTGCCACGAAGCACCTGACCTGTCATTGCCTCTCTCCATTTTGTTTGGCACAAACCTGGAGTTTATCGATTCTATTCTTGCTCTTCAGGAGCCCCGTTGAGTCTTTGATAAATTTAATTAACCTTTCTAGCAGGAAGCTGAGATTGTAATACATAAAGATACATGTGCAATGCATAAGCTGTACTGTACCAGCTTCCCACGTGAACACTTCTAGTACTTGGTGTTTCACTTCACTTGAAAATGGAAAAAAGTTATCTGGATGTTGAGAGTCTCCACAGGGAAGAAGTCCACTTAGGCAGTCCATTTGGAGTTGCTAACAGAGACCCCAGCTCACTGACTCTCTAGCTTAGGCAGGCTAAAATTTCAGTGCCTGCATCCTTGTGGCCACTTGAGCAGAGGTGTTTTCTCATCGCTCATAAATCAGGGCAGCCACAGCATTTGTAAATAACCACCAATACATTTAACACAATTAGAAATAGTTTTTAATACACTCTTAAGTCACACCATTCTGAATTCCCTCATGCACACATGGATCTGCCCTCAGACTTTCCAGGTTAGGAAGTTACCTACCTTAGGATGTACCCATGAAGAACTCCATTATGTTCACTCTCAGGAGGAGGTTGCCACTGGACCATGATAGACTGATTGGTGCGCCCACTGGCTACTATGTTTTTAGGTGGGGCACTGGGGGGTTCTTCAGGTAGCATCAACCTAAGTATAAAAAAAATGTGATGGAGGTGGGTGCTGAAATAAATGATAGATAACATTTCTATTTCATGCATCCACTCCATGTTAACCAGTTTCTTTTATCAAAGTATGACGACTGGAAAGAAATATAACACTGATCAAACTGCTGAAGACATGCATGAAATAGTTACAACAAATCAACATAATAGGAAATCAGTTAAGCAAGCAACAAGACAGACAGCTGAGGTAACCTTATTCTCTCTGAATCATCCAGGCTTCTACAACTCTTTTAAAAGATTACAAGCCTGAATGAGTTAGAGCTCAGGTCCAGTGTCTGTGACTCCTTCCAAATTGTTTCTTTCAGCTCTTTCAATATTTTTCATATCAAACTCCTACATTTTGAAAAAAGCCATTTAGAGTTCAGCTGTTCTGCAATTCAAGCTCACAGCAAGCTTTGGTTCACAGAAGGAGGAGGATGCATTTGAAACTAAATTTGATGAAGCCATCCTTCTACGTCGCATCTGGGTGAATTCCAGAAGTGACAGTGCAATGATTGGGTGAATGCTGTACCCCTTCCCAGGCTAACTGCTGTGGCTTAGCACAAGAGGGAAAAAAAAAATAATTATTTCCAAGATTCTGCTCAATTGATCCTCTGGAAATAAGAGGGCACCTCTCCCATCGTGTGCTGATATCCTGCATCCCCTAATTGCCATTATCACCAATTACTGACAGCTGCAGAGCACTCTCCAGAGGCCTGGGTAATGTTAACTGCTCCATTCCCCAATTATTGTGCAAAAGATAACTTTGTTTTATTCATTCCAAACAATCAGCAGGTTTTTTTTCCCCCAATGACTCTAGGTTATTGCACTTCCAGTACACGGATATTTATTTTTACTGTACCTGCTGGTCTCAGAGCTGTACTGGCCCTTTCCCACCTGGTTAACTGCACACACCCTGAACTGGTAGGTTCGAGCCGGTGTTAGTCCACTCACAGTGACACCGGTCATCTTGGGGTCAAGATTTGATAGGTGAACCTTCCAGGGAGAATCTGTAGGAATAATTTACATGTGAAAAAAAAGATGAAAGTGCTTGTTAAAAGCCCTGCAGAAGTGAGAAAACGCCTCTGACTGCTCAGAGCTCTTTGTGCTTGTTTTCCTCAGAGGAACTTTGAGAAGAAGTTTCTTTTCAGCAGAAGAAACCTTCCTGTCAACCCACACGGTTATGCAGATTGCACATTTGTCTACTGGAAAGTGATGCGGCACATGTCATGGCATAATAAATAAAAACTATATTCATTAACATTTTAATAAAAGAGGAAACAAGCATGATAAAGACAGATGGGCTGTGTATTTCACAACCCATCTGTTTGGCAGGCCATTACAACACCACACCCATGAGTGGCTCTGGTGGAAGGACTGTAATGAAATTCACAGTCAGCTTGGAATATCTTCCTACCCAGCTTGCAAGCAGGTGTAGAAGTGTGTCACTCTCTGCCAAATCAGCCCTTTGCTGGAAGACCTGAGAAAGCTTCTGCTGCAGATTCTACATGTCTGCAATTTTATTTTATTTTATTTTATTTTTTCTAGAGATAGTATACGGGATTCAGTCTAATCATTTCCTAGGAAATAATTCCTGGTATAAACAGTCCTGGCAGCACTACAAACCGCTCATTGTCAGCTCACACACTTGACACACCAAGCTCCTCTGATGCCCAAATTACATTTTCAAGTTTTCAAAGAGGTCAGCACTGAAACATGTTGAAAATTAAATATCCTGACGACTTTTCTTCATAGCCTGATGTCACATATTCTCCCCAAAGTCATAACTGAAATAGTCAGGGAGAAGTGACATTTGGTCTGTGTTACAACAGTACAGCAGTGGAAACAGCCAATTTAAAGATTTGTTCAGTTTTTAAATAATACCAGCTGTTTTCATGCTCCCTGCTCAAAATTACTAACACTTCTGGAAATTACTGAGGAGCTAGCTGCAGATTTTGGCAACGTATCTGTGCATGTTGCTCATCTGAAGTGCATCGCAGCTCCTGGCAGGTCACCTAGACGTCTGCCTGAAAATGAAGATGAGATGTCCCAAATGTGGAAGGCTGCTAAACTTCACACCAAGATGTAAACCACTAATTTAGTGCTTTTCTGGCAGATTCCTTAGCATGTTTAAATCCTCTGGGGTGCAATGCCAGTTGGGCTATAAACACCGCATTTTTGAATTCCTCAAAATATATTTATTCCGGTAACGGCTTTCTGAGAACAGTGTTTTTTAACAGGAAAACTGACACAGCAGAATACCAGGAATGCTGGAGAGGGTCATTTACACAGCAGTCAAGTTCCATCCCTGCCAGTTGTTGATGATTTACCAATGGTCACTTCAGTTGCAAGTTAGTTCTGGATGGCAATTCATCTTCGCTGAACTTCTCTTAGAAAAAACTTAGAGGAAGCAGATCTATGCTATACAGAAAAGCATTGGTTATGAGTTTTTTGCATTCATCTCCTCCTAAATTTTCTCAAGGTTCTCTTGAAAGTTCTCAAACAACTGTTCACCTTATTACAGCCAGAGTGCATAATAAGAAACCAAGGTAAGCCGAAGTTAAGGTACGGCTGACTTCGTACATTGCCTGAAGCAGCTTCCTGAGGAAAATGGAAGAGCAGACACCAACAAGAGAGTGAAATACCCTTGCATGAGCTACTTGGGTAGTGGTCCATTTCTTAGAGCATTTCATTTGTTTACTGCTAGTGTAAACACCACCTGAGCGTGCTTAACCCAAGCAGCTCAATGTAGTGAGCAGTTTGATTCAACAACAAGGCCTATTAATCTCTTCAGCACCTTGGGGCTTTGCTCTGTTTATATGCTGCATCTGTAGAATACTTTATTTATTCTTTTTCCTCTCCTGGTGGAAGATAAAAGATCTGGCAGGAAGAGAGATTAAACTGAAAACTAATATAAACGAAGCCTATTCATCTCCTGGGCACTCTGATTCGTAAAAGAAAGTGGTTTGGGGAGGATTTGCTTGCTCATGGAGCAGTGGATTACAGAGAGCGTGCAGAGTCTCTTTAAAATTTAAATATCAAGTCCTTTTTTTTTTGACGTTCAATAAACTAAACATTTTGAAAGGCTGTTCTCCCTCCTTAATATACAACAAACCCCAGAATTGTACAGAAGCTTGTTTCACCACAGAGAAGAGCAATTCTGACAACAGAAACGTGCCATAAAATTTTTAATGCCAACTCTTCTCCTCCAGGGAGAACTGTTACTTGCCTGTCCCAGGAAGGCTGGAGAAGCTCCATGGTGACAAAAGACTTGCCAGGTCAAACTATTAAATAAGCCTCCGTTAGATTGAACGGGCTGTGCTAATCCTTCATTTAACTTAAGCTGCCCGGAATGCACTCTGGGCTTTGCTTGCTTGCTCTTCCCCTGTAATTGCTACTGTCTGAAAAACTTCCATGTTTAGCTGTCTATCGTCTTAAGGATATTGGGTATTTTGAATTAACTCTGATTGCCTCTCCAAGTTAATTTATTGGAAATGAAGAATCTCACAGGCTACTTTCTAGTTTACAATGTGATTTTGGGAGTTTTAGAAATTACTTCTCTTCTGCCACACGTTTTTGGATGTACTTGTGATAAGGTTTAATAATGCTGACTACTCCGCAAGAGGAGTTTCTTCTGTATTTCTCTATCTACCTTTCAATTCATACCTTAATTGCAGATTCCTCAAAAATAATTTCTAAGCTTATATTACAGATCAGCTCTATTGCAGAAAGCTGATTTTTGCAGGTTTGGAGTACACTTCCATCTCCTTCCTTCTCCAGAGGGTTTTGCAGAGATGGTAGTATTGGAATTGTCATAATGCTGGAATTTACTGAATTAATCTTTCAAATCTTCGTGACAATATGATATTGCAAAAAAGTTCAAGTAAAAATTAAATGGCTCACCCTTTTTTTTGTAGGGCTTCACAAGGTCTACAAATGGCCTGAGAAAAAGTATCTTTTAACACTATCAGATATAGATCTGAGTCACAGTCTTAAGGAGCAACATAGTTTTACTTTAATAGTTGCAAAGATTTATCCTTGTGAGCTTTTATTAGCTCCTCATTGGCACAATGTGATGAATCTGAGCTGTATCATTACATCACACATCACAGATATCCCAGAATACAGTAAAACAAAAATGGGCTTTTACCTTAATTGTACTCAGCAGACTTCTTCATGTATTAACTCATTTCTCCAGTTCAAAGACTATTCAGAGTATTTTTTGATTAATCCCTGAGATCTAAATGTCTTTGGAATAAAATAAGCACATCCCCACCTAAATGCACAACGATACTTCACTGGAATTCATAGGTATATTGCAACAGGGGCTAAACAGGTCATGAAACATCCAAAAAATTATATTAGTGATACATGGTACTATTTATTTGAAAATCCTATTTCAAATTAAGGTTCATATTCCTGGCTCTGTGTGGGCAGGAATACTTAATGACTGTGTTTCCCTGAAACTGTGTTTTTCAAATTAGATTATAAATTTGCCCCCAAATGTTTAAGGCCATATGTCTCAAGTCACCCACAGACACAGTCTACTGTGAGTACTTGTAATTTGAGAATTATTGCATTGTGCCAAATACATTAATTTTAAAAATTAGGTGACTAGATTCATTCGCATTTCCAGCAATTTATGCGCACGATCTGCCACTGTTTTTTCCTCTAATTAAAATAAGGTTTTTATATCTCCTTACTGAATTGATATTAATGAAAAGGAGTCCTAATCCTTGCCAGGTGGAGTGACATGCCTCTCTCCAATGCAGCTAGTAATTAGTCCCCTGAAATTTACACTCATTATTTTGGACCCTCTTCAGCTATTGCTCTGAAGCAGATCCTGTTATTACGTGTTCAGTTACAGTACGTGCTTCAAAATGTACAGTGGATCCTAAAGCTATTGGATAACTATTCACCTAAAACCAGCTAAAAAAAATGAACTAAACTAAGCTACATGTTGGTACCTGCAACTGCAAAGCAAACCCCACGTATTAAAACTCCACAGAACTAGGAACAAAGTCACCTGTGCAGCTTTGCTAACCGGAGAATAAATCATAATTCTGATGTCCCTCCCTAACCTTGACACGTATGAAAGCAAACGGGGATTTGGGATGTTAAGCATATTGCACTGCTGCTGACAGCAAAAGCACTACAGACACAAGCAGATGAGCTCACGGAGGGCACACGCCGACTCCTTGACAGTTGCTCTTTCTGCGGCACAAACAGGACCGACAGAAAACCTGAAAGGAAATTTTCTTTGAAAAGCAAAGAGATTCTGCACAGTCGTATCAGACAAAACTGTACCTACAGAAGATCAAGTGTCAGCTTCGTTCACAAGCATCACTTGGGACAGATGGGAACAAAGGAAGGGTGATGGGCTTCCAAAGAAGTAGGAGGTCTGCAGAAACTACATATTAACCACACAATACTGAGATCAAAAAAACCTCTGAAAAACCAAAGACTTCAAGAAAATAAAACCCAAACCAAGACAGTGACAATACACAGACATTAAAGTCAGCTTTCCAAACCACAGTCACTGTTGACATTGTTCTACTATTCTGTTGGCATCCATAAAGCTGAGCAATAACATATGAAATGAGAGCACACAACAACAGTGGGATATTAGATTCCACTTCTGGGCTTAGGTTCCTCTCCGTCCTACTCCTATGAGTAGACAGTGTACATAAAAACCAAGCAAACAAAGACAAAAACTGAGAGGACAGCAAGGTCTTGAATATTTCTGGGAGTTAAGATGCTCGGTTCACAACAAGCCCAGTCTGTGTTTGGTTGTTGCAGCTGCAAGCTTGCTCAAGCACATGTACTGTGATTTGCAATAATGAGACTCTCTCAGTGGTGGATTGCAATTCCATCAGACAAAATTATTGGATCTATCATGGAGTGTGCAAGAGTTCACCGGATCCTGTGGAGTGCTGAGGGATTGTCTGCGTGATTTCTGAAGAACTGTTGTTGATTTTTGCTGAGCCTGCTACAAATTTGAGTGAATGAATTATAGTATAGCATTTTCAAAATGATGGCACATTTACCCCATTCCTGTACTGGAACAACTGCAAAGCATCCCTGCTAGAAAGGCGCTTGAAGACCTTTCAAACTTGTGGAAATGAGTAAGCTGCCCCTTCTTTAAGTGACTCCTAAACACAACCCAGTGCAGGACCCAAGTGCACACCTTCTGCCAGCTCTGTGCTGTCCCCATCTAAATACAGCTCTAGTACCTTCGCATCATGTTCCCAGACTGGCACTTCATTAGCTTGTCATTGTCAATGCCACTGGGAAACATGAAATACAAGGGTAATGCTCTTGGGTGAAAGAACAGGTAGGGAAAAGCAAAAAGGCAGTTACTGGCCCGTAGTTGGTAAGGGGAGAAGGAGAGAGGAGTGAGAATAATAAAGGGGGTGATAAAAAGGTAGAGAGGAGGTGTGAGTGCAGAACACTGAATTTTCTCAGTTATTCATTACAAAAAGATCAGGAGACATTGCTCAAAAAGAACTGTTTTAAGGGCAGCAGTCCTGGGCACGACTTGGGATTTCTGCTAGGATTAGAAAAATGCACTTTGCTTAACAGATGTCAAGATCATCAGTTCTGGGACCTCCACATCGAAAACTTATGCGCTCCAGCCTGCAATGCTAAAGGGTGGTATGTGATCTGAAGCTCAAGTTTCATCTCAGACTCTCTGTGTGGCTAAACAAAATGCTACTCTCTAGATAATCAGAAATCAAGACTGTTTCACATTCAGTTATGCAGTGGCTAATTTCTACATGTCAGAAAAAGTGATGCTCTTAATTTTTTCATCAAGAATCAATTGTTAGGCTTGGATTTCCAGCTTCTAGGGTGATAGAGATTAGAAAGTATTGCCAAGGTGACCGATTTCCATATAACCTCATCTCTCCATCAACTCTGAAAGAGGCATTAGAAATGTCCCTGAATAACCTTGTAAACCAAGAGCCACAGAGGACCAGTCATACAGCACAAAACTGAGAGGTGAAAATTCACAATCACCAGGTTTGCAACCCATGAAGCCAGATAATCAGGTACCTTATGTTTAAGCATCCTCAAACACTCGCCTAAAAGAAAGGGGTAAAATGATAACCTAGGGAAAGTGAAGAAAACACAAGAACCCATATTCAGATAAGACAGTAGCTCCTACTGACATCCAGGTTTGTTCCTCTGACAGACCATCACTTCCTCATTATGCTGCCTGCATTTTTCCAATGAAACTGGGGCTCTCAAGGCATCAAGCCATCTTTGAAACCAGAGCAAAAGACAATAATGGGATGAAATAAAATAGGAATATTGCTGGTTTACATGTGTCAAATAGAAGCACTGAGGAAAGAGCCTCAGGTCTCCTGGCAATGCTAGAGATGGAACTAAGGCTTTCTTGCACAATTCCACTATCTCAGGCTGCTTTTTCTTGTTCAACTCTTTCAGCATGCAAGCAGTTGAGTGTAAAACCCAGGGCTTTGTGCCCACTCTCTGTCATTTAGCAAATGGTAATATTTTGTTGTAGCTTTGGTAAAAGGTGAGTCTGAAAGAAGGCTGAATAATTAAGAAGAACATGAGGTTGAAGCATATTTGACTTTACTCACTGTTCTCAGAGAGCTCGACCATGTAGTAGAGAACGGGGCTGTTTCCATCAAAGGGGCGCACCCAGGAGAGCATCACGCTGCGGCCATACGAAGAATTTAGAGTGGCCACAAGATTCTGAGGGGAATGAGGCAGCTCACTGTTAAGGAAAAGAGAAAGAAAAAAACACCACGGAAAAATCAATCTGCATTTCATTCAGCTACAGTTGTACAGGCAGCTAAAGGCACACGACATCAGACTGGTATGATGATGGATATAAAACTACCAGCAGCTATTGTACAATTAAATAAATGAAAGACATCTCTGAATTCTTCACGATTTTATCCTATTTGGGGAAAAAAAAAATAAATGCTGAAAGTCCCAAGGCTGATGCTTAGAACAGCTAATGGAAATGTTGCTAAATGTGGAAAAAAGCTGATTTTCATACTGTTTTTGATTGAGACAAGTTGGTCAATAAATTTCCTCTCTCACTTTTTTCCCGTTCTTACAATGATGTCCTAGCAATGTGACAGCAGTGATACATATAAACAGTAAAACACAAGGGAGATATGATTTAACATGGAATTTTTCATACTCAAGGAAGCAGAAGACATTGACACTATCCATATAGAGCCACTAATCAAAATTACCATATGTATTCTTAGGCTACAGAACAGCTTGATTTACTCATGGATTCAGGCTTATCCTGTCATGGGTAGAATCTTTCCTTCCTATAATAAGGATTTTTTTGGAAGCACCCAAGCAGAAAATGCAGTGAAAACGCCTGCAGAAACCCCATGGAAATACAAAATGAAACATTAGAAAATAAAAATAAAACAGCAGCTCAATTAAAACATGTAATTTCTCCTGATAAAGGCAATTTGTGGAAAAACATTTCATTTGTACTCATTGGCTCAAAGTCAGAGGCCACACAGTGCAGTAAGAAAACAAAATTCTCCTTCATCCCTGAAATGCTGATCTGTATTAAGTGATAAGAGCCCTTCAGCCATTATACTTGAGCCTGACTTCGGCTCCTTATCATCCTGGTTCCTAACAGAGGACAAGGATCTCAGAGGGAAGGAAAAGCAAGAAGGGGCAGTTTTCAACCATTCTATCTACTGCTCCTCCCCAGGGAACCTGAGGGTAACCTCAGCAAGCACCACTGCTAATCTGCTCTGCCCAGAGCAGAAAGCCACAAGGGTACTTCACATGCTTAATTTAAAAACGTAGTAATTTCTGGGTGTAATGTATCTGCTAGTGAAGGCTTACAGTTATTTAAAAACTGCTATTCCTTAGCCACTCACTAAAGTAAATACAGACTCTGGCTTTAAGCCAGAACAATAAATATGTCCTGGATTTGTGTTTCTACCAGAAGATTAAGGAAAATATGGTAGAGCCAGACAATAGCTGTATTCTTTTTCTGCTAAAACTGTGAATACTTTTGTTTATATGCTCATGATGGTTACACACTGTGGAGTTAGCACCAGAAAAAACAAACAAACAACCCCCAAACAAAAACCTTTCTGGAAGAGCCAGAGAGTGGTAGAAAAAACACCCTGATGAGACAACACAAGTGGGAGACACTCACCTGCCCAAGTTCTCTGGGCTAGGAGGGGTGATGGTTCCTAAGGTGAAATCTGAGACTCCAAGTCTCGTCTCATCTCATTTGACATTAAATGCCTAACCTCATTAGCAGCACGGTGACCCCAGGCTCTTTCTGTAGTAAACATGGAATGACACCTCAGGGTGTGATTCACATCTTAACTCCATTAAATTGCCTGCTCAAGATCCTTTGATTATGAGGAGTTTATGTTCTCCTAGAGCTGGTAATGCACGAACCAGGCTCCAGACTTCTGATGCACAGCTAAGACATGGACACTTTTGGGCTAGAATAAACATCAGGCACATGAAAGGGTATGTCTGGGTCCAGTGGAAGCAGATTTTGAACACAGCTCTGAAAAATTTTAGATAAACAAGCTTAGGTAGGAAGGAGACCTGAAAACAAAGTAGGAGGGCAGCTGGTCTGCAAGACAAGATGGCAGAAGCAGCCTGGCTTTTGAAAAGTGTGAGTGGTGGTTTAAGATATGGCCATTTACCCAGGCACTACAGGAGTGCACTACTTAATTTTGAATGAAACATTAAATTATAATAAACATTAAACCTCCACTACAATTTATCATTATGTCCTAAGCAAGCTGGTTGGAAAAGTGTTTTTGTGATTAAGCTGGCAAAGGAAATTACTGAAGGAAAGAGAGTGAAACGTCTTGTGATATAGCTCACAGAAGTCCCAGTCCCCACTTCATTTATCAACAGGCCCTGTGGGAAGAGCTTAGAGATGGGCTGTGGCTTCAGCTTCTTCCAGAAGGCAATGGTCACACAGGGAGAAATGTAGGAGGAATGCCTGAGGGGCAGCTCACAGCAAACTTATGCCCATGTAACTCCTTTTCTGGAAACTAAATAAGTGCTCCTGGCTTATATTAAGGGTATTTTCAGGGTGTGCTTGTTTCCCATACATTTAGAAGGACTAAACTGACAGCTCATTTGAGAACAGATGTTACATGACTATGAAAGACTTTACACCTCAGTCTCTTTTTCTTAGTGTACAAGTCTCAGAAGACTTTGAGGGGAGGGGATATTCCCTTTTTCATGTTCTTAAAAGAACAAACAGAGTTTAAACACGTTCTGTTGTTGGTTGTGTTTTGGTGGTGAGGTTGCCTTTTTTCAGGATTTGGGTTTACTTGTTTATCCTCTTCATTTGATACAAAGTGGTAATCAGTCAACAGTGTGAAGGAAACAGTCACTTTCTGTTCAGACAGAGATTGAGTAGCGTGAGCTGCAGCAGCCGTACTGTACACCTATCTCCACTGATATCATATTCTTTAGCCATATGTGTCCACACTGAACAGCAACAGATGGTGCTTACAGATTTAAATCCCTCAAGGCAGACATTACAAGTGCCTAAGAAATACACCTGGACAGAAATAAATATTTAAAACTACAAAGATATTTCAGCACAGAAGTGTATTCTCATTGTAGTATACAAAAGCTGAGATTAATAAATAGTAATTTTTACTTTAGCAAGCATTTACACTTTGTCTCCTTCTCATTTGCTCCCACATACTGTGTGGAAAGATGATAAATGAGACTTGTACCACCATCATGAATATTCACATTCCCAAAAGAGATCATTATTTCTTTTTTTCCTTTAAGAGAATTACTTTTCCTTGCTGCAACATGCAAGAAATCACTGCAGGGAATGGCAATTTCAACCCTTCTTCAGGCTGAGAACCTCAGACTAGAACTCCTCAACTTCTGATACACTTAAAAAATGGATGAGGTTTAGGACAATAAACACACGGGGCACAGAACAGTCCTTGATCAGACACTGGACGTTTAATTCCAGCATTATCACCCTTCTTTTGTTCAGTGAAGTAGCAAACAGGAAACATATGAAGGTTTTTCAGCACAGCATATCTTAAGACCTCACTCCTCTAATGCTGCAAAGTTGCAGGGAGGCAAGTTTTCCATAACTTATTTGTATGATAGCAAAATATGTATATGGACACTTTTAAATCTGTAATTGATAGATAAGCCCAGGGTTAATGGCATAGCCACCAAGGTGACCTGAGGGGAGTCTGACAAAGCAATTAAAATCGTGGATTTGCAAGAAAAGAACATGAAGTCACTGCGACAATCTAGGAGAGAAATATTAGCTAGTTGCAGATGATATATGTTCAAAACAGAAACCCTAATGTTTTGAGTCAGCTCATCACTGCCAGAGGGCAGCTGAAAAATTCACTCAGCAAACACATAGAGTGTTTTATAAAATTAGCTAAAAGCAGACTATTTGCTGAGGGAAATAAACCAGACATGGTTTGGAGAGATTTCGGAGAAAAATGGTCCAACAGCAGGTAATTAGAGAGGTTGTGACTGAAGAGGGGATTACTAAAAAGGCAAGGGAGATTAAACAAGTTTTCTGTCAGTTTATAAAAAGCCCCACTCCTATTTCATAAATTATTTCCTAAATTGGGTCCACTTTAGAAATTTTACTCAGGAGCAGGTGGTTCATCTGCTAGACCCGATAACATGGTAAGAAGTTGAGGCAAGAAGCCTAACCAAGTGCTCAGCCCTGATGGTTTTTCTCATAAAAGTTTATAATGTTTTAAATTAAGAAACATGTCATCTGTTGCTCAGGACTTCACAATTGCAAAAGAATCCTCTCCAGTTTCTAAACACAGGAAGAATTCTTGCAAAGCATCGATGACTTTCGAGGCTTTTTGTCTTTTGTAGGCCTATAACAAGGTGGCTTTGGAAATTAAAGGCTTGCCAAGTCCCAGAGCACATGGATTTACTTCTCTTTTCATTTTGCTGGTCACCACAATCTCAAATCTACAGAGAACTCTGGAAAGGCCTCTGAATTTTATGCCTTCTTTTTGCTATAAACACCTACATTTCTGATATACCTTCAACAATGAACGGACACAATTGTATTTCTGAGTGCGTTTCTGGGTGGTATAACTCTTTTGAGTATCAAGTGCATTTAGACTCAGCAGTGAACCTTACTTCTTGGATGACATCTCAATAGAGAGCTTGGAAAAATAAATAGAAGCTTTCTTTCTAGTGAGGAAAGAATAATACATTTTCAAGTTTGACACCCTTCCTGTTTTCACTCCCTGCAGAAAGAGACAGGCTATTGGAACTGAGGGATATGGGATCCTGATGAAGATAAGTCTGTACTAAGACATCATTTTGCTTTGTTACTGTGTTGGTCTTACTGATTTTAGTTTATGTAATCAAACTATTTTTTTTATGGGATATATCAGGAAGAAATTGGAAGAAATAGCAATTACACCCATGTTAGTAAAAAGGCTATCAAGATTCAAGTATAAATGATTGACAAAGGCAATACTGTGCATTCTTGGCAACCCACTGGGTTTTATTATAAGTGGTTAGCTCTCCTCTCCTGCTTTTGAAGAAGACAGAACAATAATAGTTCTTTCTCTGGTGAAAGAGAGCTGAAAGAAGATGAACTTGCTGCCAGGAATAAATTGTCTATTTTTGTATGACATTGTCCTCCCCATATTTTTGCATAGAGAAAGAGCCTGAAAGATTTTACTATATGTTGTGACATAACAGAGGCTTGTACGGGGCTTTGATTTTCCAACAATGCAGCATTACCATACTTTACAGCCACATTCATACAACAAAGAGATCCTTTAGTATGGACTGCAGACAGGCTGATATTGAGCAGCAGGTATCATCAGGCATAGATAGTGGTAATTCTGCATATTTTATATATACTGAAAACCCTCAGGGTACTTTGAGCTGGAATCAGCACAGTTTCCCATCAGGTGAGTTATACTTTGTGATAACTGAGCTTATGCAGCTTTAGGAACGAGTGTTTTTTCGTCTATACATATTTCAGTATGGTATTTACAGGACTATAAATGTAAGCTAAATGAAGCTGGGATGCTTCGTAACATCCAATCATTTTCAGAATCAAATCCTTTGACTTGAAGGAATGCAAGAGAAGCACAAGCTCATCATCAAAAGACCTGCAAATGTTTCTTTATTTGACGCCAAGAACCTGTGCTAGGAGAAAAAAAAAAGTAAAAAATTAAAATCTATCTCTTGCAGAAGAGAAACATCACTCGAAAATGTTTTACCTCGTGCAAATCAAATCAAACGATGTACATGAAGAATAAACACATTTAGAGGGAAGACAAATGAATGAATAGAGTATCTTGACTAGCAATTAGTTTTTGCGCCCAAGTACCATCAGTGCAAAATTGATGAGCAAGGTAACCTTTGGCTGCACTTTAGAAAGTTCTTCATTAGTTTTCTGGTTTTCCTTTTCAAATATTTTATTTCTTTGTAGACACACAGAGAAAAATTACCCATCCTGCTTGAACCACCAATGTATACCTCGCTGTGCTATCAGCGTATGATGTTCTAGCAAGAAACCTTCCCAACCCTGTCTTCCAACAAGGGAAGACAAAGGAACAAAAAGGGTTTTTTTCCTCCTTTTCATAGATTAGAAACCAGACCACTCAGAGATTAAATAACCAAAGGTCACCCTGGAGGTCAATGGTTTTGAATTGAATCAGTTTGAATAGAAACCAGTAGCAAACTTATTTGTGCCTTTGGAAGTTTCTCTTGACATGCCTAGAGGTAGAGGAGGAACATGCCAGCTCCTGGGGGAAAAAAAGATGGTGTGACAACTGGAGTTGTCAGATAGCGCTAGGTAGGCTACAATATTATCCGTTGGTAGACTGCTCCAGTCTGTAATTGGTTAAGAGGCCTCCTTTAACATTTGTCTGACATTAGTGCTATTCAAGGCACTGAAGTGTAAGTGCTCATCGATGGGAATGTACATGCCCTGTTTGTTAATGTTCTGCACAAGAGAATTATCTGGGAGAATAGGGAATGTTATAGATCTGTCATTCGTATATGAGCTAGAATTTAATTTAAGCTTTCCTTCAGACATTTCCTTTCCATAGATTTTCTTCTTCATTTCACTTCTGTTGTATCATGTATCTCTATCTCTCGCAGATTTGTGCTGCTGAGCCAAACGATAATGATGAAAGCTGCAAAAGCAGGCAATGGGTTTTGGCATTATTGCAATACCTACAGCACTACTTTGAAATAAAATGTCACAATTCAAGGTATGATTGAGTGACTTATCAGTTACTGAAGTCCTCTAAAAGAGTGGGTCTGATGTATTTCTTTGATTCCTCCAGGAGAAACAGGTGATAGTGGATCAGCAACAGAACGTGGGAGGAAGTGGAGATATGGGATTAAGACCGAATCCCAGTGCATGGAGAGCCAGCCAAGACAAATGGAACAAGCTGGGGTGCAAGAAAGGAAGTCTCAGGAACATACACAAGATGTGCCTCTCCCAGATAACTTCTGGCCTGAATTTGATGGAGTATAAAACTGTTCCTCATTGGTCAATGGGGAACCACAAGTAAATACATTCCCTGTGCTGTACTGGGTTACATAGGGCATCTTCTAATATTTAGGATTAAGAAATGGTCAGACTGCTGAAGTGTTTAGAACATATTTATGGCTTTGCCTCCAAGTCCACGTTTGAACATTCTTTTCAGTCTTTACTCCATAATTTTGTGCCCTCCATTCAAAAATGGCCTCAGAGAAAAGCAAGTATGATTATATAGTAGCAATATAGTTTGAATTGTCTTCTGCTCTTGGATTCAAACCAGCAGTAAAATGCACTCCAGTAGGAGAGCTGAGGAGTGCTTAATTAGAGAAAGAATGTATGACCGCTCTCTGAAAACGGGCATCTGATCTAGCCCTGGCACTGTCAGAATAATGCTGTATCAAACAGCCCTCTGCACAGCAAATCTCGGAGGTGAACTCATTACACTGCCAACCGCAGAAGTTGCCATCTTCTCAGAGAGATCAGGCATGACCAGCAGAAACAGATGCAATTTTAGTTAAATTAAAGCATGTGGCACTACTCAAATAAATAAATAAAAAAGCCTCTACATAATACATTACCACCTTCCTCATTTGATCTGCTCCACACATGTACTGAAACCACAGTTGTTGCTTTTAGGGATAAAAATAAAATGGATGTGCATTTCACCCCAGTGTAATGGCACAAACAGGAAAACATGGAACCCTGTAATCACATTTTCATAATCCATTTTCATAAATGAATTGCACTTAGAATATTTTCTTGGTTTTGTTTTTTTCAAGATCCTTAGGAATAAAGAAAGGCTCATATAAAAATATTTTTCCCCTGTAAAACTATGTGTAAAGATAATGCAATAGTAAGCAATGCCTGTCCAGGGACCAGCTATTCTGATATATGTTTAACAGAGAAAAAAATACTAAGAGGAGGAAAACATTTTCTTATAACCTTGACATCACAGCGCAGCACTTGGGCGTTATGGAAAAGCCCTTACAAGATGGGATGACAGAAGGATCTGTGTTGGAAGGGACCTGGTCCAACCTGCTACTCAAAGCAGAGTCAGCTACGAGACCAGTTTATTCAGTCTGGTCGTGAAAAGTGGAGATGGTATTCCAGATGTAGGCTAATAAGTATCATGTACACACCTTCTCCAGAACACTGATCAATACGCTGAACAGGGCACGTCCCACTATAGTCCCTGCAGCAGTCCACTTGGGAATGGTTTCCAGTGAAATGGTTTCCTTTTAATTGTTATCCTCTGAGCTCAGTCACGCAACCAGATGGATATGTACACAATGTTATTCAGAGAGATGCAGTTACTTGGAAATAATGTCCAAGGCTCCATTTTCTTGGAAGCCCAGGCAGCATGGCAACATGCAGAAGGGAGGACATTTCAAGGCAATTTAATCATGAATGAGCCAGGCTTACTTCCCCCTAAAGGAAACCAAACTTACAGACTCCCCAGATAACCTAGAAAGAAATGCTAGAAAAATGCCCAAGGGTATCTGAAACCAAGAACAGTGTATATTTGAGATGAAATACTCACATCACTTCAAGCCGAGCCATTTTGGAATCGTTTCCTCCAAAAGAAATGACCTCACAGGTATAGTCCCCTATGTCGCCCGACCATGTCTGGCTGATGAGAAGGGTTCCATCTTTTTCTACTGTGATCCTGGAACTGCTGGATGGATTTATTACAACGCTGTCCTTCTTCCAAAGATACCTGAGTATTATAATGTTTCAGTTATTAATTACTCATAACAGTGTCAAAATAGATTTATCTGAACCCTGCTGTAAGGTATCAGCTTCTATAATCACACATTAAAAATGACAGGACCCTACAGTTACTTTCAGGAGCAATGCCTTTTACAAATTCAAGTTTTAGATCAGTGATCAGGATGAGAAATGTAACCGTATCCAAGATACTATATATTTGACATGGAAAAGGTGAAGTACTCATAAATGTTCAAGTTCAGAAGTCCACCTTCATCAACATTTTAAACTGGAACATCATACTCTGCAATTAACAGCTGAGGTGTTGGCCCATCTCTACTAAATCTGTAATAACACTAGACTGCCATAATCAGTAATGTCTTGAAAGTGCTGTGGCAAGGTTTACTAGAGCTCATCCATCAAAAAACACATGGACCAACATGTCAGAGAGATATGTATAGCCCATAGTCTAACAGTCAAGTATCTACACAAAATTTTTACACTTGTATTTCTGTTTCTGAAATTATTTCTGCAGTTCACCTCCAAACTGGTCCTTCCATTTTCTTTCATTTGTGTTGCTTTCAGACTATGTGAATTTTAATTGCAAATCTGTTTTAATATTATGAGCTTCCTCTAAATGCTCCAGTGCAGGTTTTAATAGTTCAGACAAGTTCTGTTTTCCTTTACACAGTTAAAGCAGAATATAACCCCTAGTTATTAAGTTGTTTCCAAGACCATGGGCATCTCTTATGTGGCTTTCATGCACCCCAATGTAAACACTTCTGAAATTCTATTCCTTCTCTTTGGCTTTTACTCTCATTAACTATCAGCTTCTGACAAGTTGGTTTTATTGATAGTGTATTAACCTTGACAGTAAAATCATGGAAGGCTATATTGAAGTCATGAAGTGGAACATAGCTCATTGTAAATAATACATAAGGCAGGAATGGAAGATGGGATTTATATGATTAATGATACAGTGTACAACCTTATAACGCAGTAATCAGGGGTCTGGTGTTAAAATTTGGGGTCCTGAAACTTTTCACCTGATGCAATCCATATAGCTTATAAAATTAAGCTCAAATAAACCATACAAATAAGGACTGACACCACCAACCTGATTGAAATTCTAGGATCATGAGTCGCTTCACATCGCAGAGTGGCTGTGGTTCCTTTGATCACAGTGCTATCCTCAGGAGGGTGAACAATGAAAGTGCGATCTGAAAGGAACACAAGCCATAGTTCAGGTGAAATTACTGCATTTTAACTTGGGTATTCACTCAGAGAGCAGGCAACTGAACATTTGTCATTCAAAGCAAGCAGGCCATTCCTCATTGCTGTGAAGGCTCCACTCCCTCTAAAGTCATTGTGTCAAGAAGAGGTGATACTCTGTGGGGTGCAGAGAAGCAAAAGCAGCAGGACACGAGTCCGAGTTGGCAGTGATCTGAGTGGGAAGAGTACTAAAGCTGTACTAACTCACACTTGTGGAAAGCATCTATGGCAACTCCCTAAAGTCATAAAGCAGCAAGGATGTTTGTAATGCGTTATGAATGAATCCAAACATACAGTGAGTCAGGAAACAAGATGCACTGTTTGGAGCAGGGAAAACAAAAAAAAAAAACCCAACCAAACAAAACCAAACCAAAGAAAATCTGTACACTAGGAAAATATCCAGAAAGAGGAAATCTTAAATGGCACCCTACAATGTCATCAAATCTGGGAAAGAGGTTATGGGAAGAGGAGCTTCTGGTAGCCCGAATTTTCCATTTAAAAAAGATATTCTGTTTACTCAAATGTTTCAGAACATCTTTATTCAAGCACCTCCTGGAGACCCAGAACACAATAAATGCTGTAACTACAGCAACCAGATCTGGTGTGAAAGATCTCTATTATGCTTAACACACAAGAGCAGCAGCAGATAGCATCAGCTGAAGCAAGTAGACAACTAGGGTGAGTATAGAAGATATGTGAATAATGTTAATCAATCCCAAATCCCTGCAGAAATATCAGTGCCTACTGAGAGATGTCATACATGCACAAGAAGGAATCATCAGCAAAATCAAAAGCTGGAATTTTTAGCATTATTCCTGATGTACTTATGCATGTCTTCCAGCTTTAAAATGGTGCTGTTGCTACACAAATATTAGGTTATATTCAACTCCCCCTCCCCATGCAGGACAATGAACAGGAACTATAATACACAGAACCACCATGCCTTTGAGGGTTAATAAGTGTGCAGTCTTACAACCGTGGAGGAAGAACACCATGTACTGGTACAAGTTAGAGGTAGACAGGCTGGAAAGCAGCCCCATGGAGAGGGACCCGTAGTCCTGGTGGACAGTTGAGTTATCCATTGCTGTTCGCAATGTGCCCCTGTGGCCAGGAAGGTCAATGGTACCCTGGGGTGCATAAAGAAGAGTGTGGCCAGTGGCTAGTAGGAGGTTCTCCTCCCCCTCTACTCTTCCCTAGTGAGACCACATCTGGAGTGTTGTGTTCAGTTCTGGTCTCCCCAGTTCAAGAGGGACAGGGAAATACTGGATAGAGTCCAACAGAGAGCTACAATGATGAAGGGACTGGAACATCTCTCTTATGAGGAAAGGCTGAGAGCCCTTGGGCTGTTTAGCCTGGAAAAGAGAAGACCGAGAGGGGATCTGATGAATGTTTACAAATATCTGAAGGGTGGGTGTAAAGTAGAAAGGGCCAGGCTCTTTTCAGTTGTGCCCTGTGATAGGACAAGACGCCGTGGTAGCAAGATGAGACCTGGGAAGATCCACCTCAACATGAAGAAAAACTTCATTGTGAGCATGACAGAGCCTGGCACAGGCTGTCCAGAGAGGCTGTGGAGTCTCCCTCTCTAGAGGCTTTCAAGACCCACCTGGATCTGTTCCTGTGTGGGCTGCCCTGGGTGTTCCTTCTCTAGCATGGGGGTTGGACTCGATCTTCAGAGGTCCTTTCCAACCCCTACCCTTCTATGATTCTATGACAATAGGAAGGTTGTTCTTTACTCGATCCACATGCCTGGATACCACTCAGTTTACAACATTCTGATGTGTATACCAACTCTATGTTGTCAATGAGATATAAATCTGATGGACATATGACAGAAGTACTTTACATTTACTAACAGCATTGCTTTTGCGCAGTCCCAAATTCAAAAGGAAAAATGTTGCTAATTTGCAGTTTTGAGATTAACAAATGCCAAACATGCACCACGCATCAGCAGCAGTCAATACTTCAAGTACAGGGAAGAAGAGAGTCTGTGACACTACTGTATCTATCATCATCATCTTCATTATCTCTAATTATTTTTAGTCCCAACTCAGAAATCATCATTTCCTATGTTTAGCAGCAAAAAACCACGTTACACTTAGGCAGTAACACAACAGGCAAACCTGTTGTATCAGACTGCCTTCCCCAACAGAATAAATAAATTAAAAAAAAAAAAAAAGTAGAGATTAAGGGCAAATGGTGAAGGAAAAAAGAATTTCTTGGGTTGCCTGTGCTATGTCAATCTGTAGCATGAGAAACTAGCTGGAGTCTGCTCTACTTTGGTTTGTCTTCAACAGTGCCCAGGGCCACAAATAAATACAAAGGTATGAGGAAAATCACATCCATTGTAACTGTGGCCATGGGCTTAGTAACAGCATGGACTGACTGGTCTATACTGCCCGCAGACTCCTGGAGGCAGAAACCAACAACAAATAGCCAAACCTACAAGTTAAAGGGTCTGATTTCCAATGCGAGACTTGCCAAGGCAAGACCCGAGTAAAATGGTAATTGTGATTGAAGCTCTATTTAAATGCACTTCCTTTCACAAAATATAAAAGTTTATATGCATAATTTTACAAACAAAAAGGGTATTTGTGATAGGTTTCCTAAAATAGATACATCATTCCTATTAAATCATACAAGTATCTCTATTAACTAGAAAAGCATAATTACTTATGAAAATTTCCTGAGCATACAACAAAAACTGATTAATACTTGATTAAAGTTAGACTTTAAACAAAGCATTATCCTTACTCCACACTGTCAGCATCACAAAAGCATTCAGAGCTCCTTCAGAGTTGACTGCACAGCAAGTATAATTGCCGGCATCCTGAAGGAAAACGGGTGTTATCTGGAGCCCTCCAGATTCAAGAAGAATGAACCGAGGGATCTGAACCGAGCCACTGGCTAAGATCTGGTTTCCTGAAACACAGAAGGGAAAAACAGCATGATTAGTGTCACGTAGGCTGCACGGATTAAGCACTGCAATTCTAGTTCTTCCAAAAGACTATTACAGCCTATCCATGCCACTGGCTCACGACAGCCCCACAACAAACCCTCTGCTTGCAGAGTCAGAGAAATGAAGAAATAGGCACTAAGGGAATCTACAGAATCTCAGTAATAGGAACGGACACAAAAATGCAGATTACAGCTTTTCCACAACTTAATAATGGGCTACCTTTCTTCCATGAGATGGCAGGTTTTGGAGCCCCTGAAACTTCACAGGTTAGCACGGCAGTCATCCCCTCTGTAACAGTGGTATCCTCTGGAGGCTGTATAAATGCTGGTTTAATGTCTAGAATCAAATATTTAAAAAATTTGATGCATCAGCTGTCAGAAAGATCCTTTACCTATTTTCATGGACTATGTTACATCCACTTTTGTAGAGCTGATCATGGAGAAGGACATGACAGTAATACATGAAAACCTTTCAGCAGTGACTGTAACCTTTCATTATACATCTCCTAGGAATTGTCTTACTCAGTTTATTACCTACATGGAAAATAAAAATCTATCAGTGCTTGTACATGTACAAGCAAGATGGCTGAGGAAAAAAAAAAGGAAGCTAAGGCTCAAAATGAGTGTTTAGGGGGAAGCTGAAAAATCTAGATAAACAAAACTATTTTCTTTCATCTCCATAACAGAGTTCTTTAAGATGAAAAGCAACTTGAGAAAGGCATTAACTTTGAAAGTTAAATGTCAGCCAAAAGAATTTAGAACCTGAGTCTCATCCAAGACATTTTCCAAGTTTCTTTCTCTCTTATTTTCCCCCAGTTGCATTTTATTACATTTTTTTCCTGCACTTTCCTAGATATATATTGAGCTGGGGCTGATCTATTTTCTGAGGCCAGCAGGAATTCTGGTCAGTATGTGTAAACTGCTCTTGAGCTAAAAATCAGCTTCCTGAAGAGGAGTTATAGTGTTACAGAAATGCCTGTTAATAAACGCTTTTAAAAGAGACTACTAGGATTTGTAATTCTTCCACAGAGAAGAGTGTACTTTCATTAGCAAAGCCATTTAATCAGACTTTTTGGCCAGGGGAAAAAAAAAAAAAAAAGACATTTAACTTGAACTAACATTCTTTCCTCTGCTAAATGCAGTTGTAGACAAAAGGCAGATAAAATGATACCAGGCACAATCATGAAGTAGTAGGTCAAATTCAGAACAGAATTAAATTATTGAAGTATAAACTCAGTGTAAACTAAATTATTTAAGTATAAAGGAAAGATGAAAATAGATCACGATTAACCTTTTTTCTCCACCAAGTTATCCTTTAGGAGTGTGAAATAGGATAAGTCACCTCAAGTCCCTAATGTCATGGAAAGTTTTTTACAGGTTTCAGCAGATGGTGTTCAGGCCACAGATGGCATTTTGGGGCACCTTACAGCTAGGGCAGCTCCACGTGATGAAAATAAAGGTTCTGTGAATCCAACTAAAGGAGCACAGCGAGGTGGAGAAATCTGATGGATGTGGGATCACCTACAGAAATGACAACTCATTGATCTCGTATCATAACTCCTCACTCACTAGTCACATCCAGGTAGGCGTACGTCTGTATCTCCCCAGCTTTATTCCTAGCAAAGCACTGGAAGATTCCAGCATCCTGAGGACGCAGCGCGTGGATCCGCAGCCCGCCACTCAGCAGGACTTTGTAGCGGGGGTTTTCCAGCTTGCTGAGGGGAACAGAATCCTTATACCAGACCAGGGTGGGAATAGGAACACCTATTATTAAAAAGAAAGAAAAAAAAAAAGAATACTTTCATGATTAATCTTTGCAAAACATGTTTTAGGTACTCAAAATACCCAGGACTATTATGGTCATATCTCCGGTTTCCCATCCTTCTATACAAATTATTTATATATTTACAAGCTGCTTTTGATAAACAGAGGCTACATCCAAATTATCAATGGTAATACACTGCAGAACATGTGGGAATAAAACCAGCAAACAGTGAAAGGGGGAATGTTGAGAAAACATGTTATCAAATTACCTTCTTCACCCAATCATATTTCATGCTACTACAAAATAAGATTTACAGCAATTTCACATTGAATGCCAGAATCATGCTACTTAAACAGCAGCACTGTGGCTATGCAGCAATTCTCTAAGACTGTTCCATCCCAAATAAGATTCTTCTGTGCTACTGTAGCTAAGATGTCAAAATAGAAAGAAAATGGCAAATTACACAGAAAAAATGAAGTGCTCACGTGGCTCCAAGTCCTAATTTAGCAGCTTAGAGCTGATGTACAAACAACGTGTTGCCAACAATGGAGCAGCTTTAAATTATTATTATTTTGATTCATTCTCAAGCTTCACCTAGTATTTGAAAAAAATGCAGCCATTAGGAGAAACAAAAATCCTACTCTAGATATAACTTACAGTGCTCTTTATTCCTGTTTTCTTTCACGTGCATGTTCTACAAACCCTGACATAGTTATTTCACACATAGTTTTGCTGCAGTCATATCCTAGTCAGCCAGGATGAAGTGGTTGTAAATGTAGTATATAAAAATAGTGTAGGATTCTCTTTTCTTGGAGACATTTCAGGGGCCTAGAACAGTCATACACAGACCCTCTGTCCCACTCCTCATCCCAGACAATCTTTTATCTCTACATCCCAGAAATCCATAACTGCTGATTTCTTAATCGCAGGATCACAAGGGTATCAAGCTGATTTTAGTGACCTCAGGCCCAAACATGGCATTTTCTAACCTCAGAGCTTCACACCCCCTCCTAATGAGGTAAGGAATTATGGACTTAAATTCACAGATGAGTGAAATTTGCCCAAACATAAAGCAGGGTATCACAGCAGCATGAAGGATGGGATATCACTGATGAATTGAGGATCTGCAGACAACTGCAATGTTGGCAATGACTTAAGGCTCTCAGAGCAAAAGTGCTACGGCATGATTTATATTTTCATCATTATCATTTTTAAAATCCCAGAGTTAAATACTATTGTGTGATACTTTCATTCATCTCTCAGTGTACTTAGTCTCTTTATACAGACAAAAGCTGCATTAACTCCTGGAAAGAATGTACAAACAAGGTATGGAATGATTGGGAAACAACAATTCAATCGCTGCTGTTACTTCATAAACATGTTGCGTTTACTACAATCACCTCTGATGCTTTTGTTCTGCTGATAAAAATAAAATGTACTCATAATCTAGCAGGTAATCATCTCAGGAAGAGATCAGCTCTGTAGAATGTATTGTCTGATAGAGAACAGAGAGAGTGTATTCATGCACCAGCCCATCCCCAGAATTAGCGTAAATTCCAATGTTCAGAATTCTCACTGAGAGTGTTACTCATCTCTTGAAAATCCTCCTGGGCAAATACAAATTATCACTGAGTAATGAAGAAACAGATGATGCAAAATGGAATAGTTCTCCTGATGCTGAGAAGCCTGGAAATGATTTCAAGTTTAAATAATAGCAACTCCATTTTCCCACGCATTAGACTTGATAGGCACAGAGGAAATAATGAAATCCTGCGTTCAGTACACTCCAACCTTTAACACCGGTGTCATTCCATAAATCCTATTCTACTAACAGCATTAACAAACCTTCTAATCCTATAATCACTGTGAGATACACCTTCCTATCACCAACTCAGCTGACAAACTGAATATTCCCATCTCTATTTCTCTCTATTTCAGTTACGGATATCTTCCTCTACTCAAAGTTACGAGTCTGAATAATAGGATCTTATCTAAGCACTCTGATGCCTGTCAGCAGCATTCATTTGGGCTTCAGTGATCTTCCCAGAAAGATTTGTCTTCCAAATTGGACACATTTTCTTTTATCATTTTGCTATGTCTTTGGCTACAAAAATGGTTAAAATCACCTTCATTTCTTCTCTCCCTCTCCCACCACGCAGTCTTTCCTCACCACCAAATGGATTTTGCTTCTTTTCCTCTCTAAACACTTCTAGTGGACAAGTTACAGACAGAAGAAAACACTTGAAACACCTTTTGGACTAGAACTTCCAAGCAGTATCAGTCCTTCCTTACTGCTTGAGGGATTACAGAGTGGCTGAAAAGACTGGTAATAATAAATAAAATCAGCTTATTTCTTAGCATGTATGCAGCACTATTCATTTTTCACAGCAAATTAATCTAATGGTATGGAGGAGAAGGAAAGGCAGGAAACTGAGACTCTGGTTCTGGCTTTGCCACTTGCTCTGTAACCTTGGGCAAATAATTTATGCAATCTGAGGCTCAGTTTCCCCATCTGTGAAACAGATGCTTGACTCCTTGCCAAGTTTAACGTGCTGAAGAAATTGGATAAAAGACTCAAAATATTCACTGTGTCATTTTTGTTATTTATTTTTTATAGCCTTCTCTAGATCCCAGTGGGTTACCGGGGAATCCCAAAAGCATCTTTCCATCTATTTGTCTAAACAGGTAGAACTAAAGTCCAATTAACTGCACTCCCCAGACACCACCACGACTGCCTGCAGCTCTAAACTTTCTATAAGCAAATAAGAAAAAGCATTTAGAGGAAACCCATTGAAAATGCAGGCAGCAGAGCACGGTTACTGCACAGCCTGACACACTGAAACTCCATTACAAGGAAGTATAAAGCTAGGCTGTGCAAGTTGCAATTTTATTTACAGTTAATCTCTGCTTATACTGTGAAATTAATCTGTCTCTCACACATTCAAAGCGCACCAAGACTTGGCAAATGGGCTTTGTGCACAGAACTTGATGGGGCTAGGGGAAATACAATCTGTCTTCCTATTTGTAGCAAAGGTACAGGGCAGCTTTGCAGTTCCCCCAGCACTTTATTCTAGCTCCTAGTCCAGAGCTGGGACACGGCAGCCTTCATTTACTCTCTTGTTAAATTCTGGCAATTACTAGATTTGTGTAATAATGGATCAAAATTCCTCTATGTATAATAGTAACTAGTGTTCCTCTATGTAGAATATATAACTAGTACCTGCCCCTTATAACTGGGTCTTAAAGATACTCAGCAAAATAATCCACATGAAGACAAGTTTCCATGCTGCTGCACCATGTTCATCAGCAAATCAGAGACACGCTAGAATTGTTCAGCAGAAATAAATTATTTTTTTCAGCAAGAGTTCCAATATCTCCAGTAAGACCTCATCTACAGAGAATGGTTATGAGTGCCCTGTTAATCCCCTTGAGAGCCCAGCTGCTCAAAGCAAGAGTTAGGGGAGAAGGATGAGCTAGAAGTCAACCTCCTCAATCCCAGATTCCTCCAGGGATTTCTTTTCGTGATATATGAAAAACATTTGAGACAGCAGATATGCTTTTCCAATGACAGTGAGATAGTCCAGAGATTCATCAAATAGTTGTTTACTATTGAAACATTTTTGCAAAAAAAAAAATATCTCAGAATGTCCTTTTAACTCCAGTTCTCTAGTGGTACAACACTTAATTTTAATTTTGCTACTTGAAAAAACCTCCAATAAAAAACGGCAATATGTTTGTCATACCACATACCGAAACAAAGTTGGTGGCACATGGCCAGAATAAATCTCTATCTAGTTGTTTTCCTTTTTTTGAAATTGTCTTGGACACTCGGGCACAAAATGCAAGAACAGCTCAAGGACAAAATGCCATTTCCACCTTTGCAGCTCCAGCAGTCTGTGCTTTAGCTGCTTCCCAAGGCAGAGGTTACATAGACACGGTGATATTTAATTTGTTTGATTTTTCCTTCATAAATTTTGCTTGTTTTTCTAATTTTTTATTTCTCTTCTCTACTACTGTCTGGACCAATGACCTCCAGAGTTTATGTTTTCTGAAAATGTCCTGTCTTTCCTTTATTGTACATCTCCTACCTGGAAACTGAACTGGGTGCCTCCTCTACGTCCTCCACTAAGCAATGCAGAAGCAACTTCTCACCTTCCCATATAGCACCTGCCCTTCAATGTTCCCTTGCACAGAGCGTTCCAGTCCATTTCATTTTTCATTACTTGAAAACCACAGCAGACCTCCAATTATACCATTCCTGCTTTTTTATATTTCTTCTAGCTTTTCTACATTCCTCTCTCCAATAGAGTGCTGAGAACTGTGTGAAGCATTTAAGATGGGGGTGCCCCGTGGATTCACACTGTGGCATTCTGTTTTTTTCCCCTAACATTTTGAACCATGACTTGGCACTGACCAGAAATTTTTAGCAGATGTACTTTTTCTACACAGTAATAGGAGATTACATGTCTGTCAATAATTTCACCTGCCAGTTTACAGTCCAGTCAGTTCAAATCATCAGAACTGCAACTCTTTTGAAATCAGTTTTAATGTTGACTGTCTTGAATAATTTTATATAGTCAGAGAATATTATTATTTTACTGTTCACCCTCTATTCCATGGCATTTCTGAGTATGCTGAATGGCACGAGTTTCAGCAGAGGTTCCTGGGAAAATCCATTGACAGCAGGTCCTGCTGGGTTTTGTCTAAAAAGCGATTAATTAACAAAAAGACCTTGTCTCTTATGACAGCTTCATTTCTCTAAGAGTCTTTTGGTAAGAGATCTCATCAAAGGCTTCTGAAATACCAAATCACTCAGAGCACCCTTGCACACCTGCCTGTTTATCGCACTATTTGCAAAGTTTCCTTCTAGAAAAGCAGTGTTGACTCTTTCCTACATAAAGAATTAAAAAAGCTGCTTCAATCATAGTGGAAATAACTTAATCACACAATAAAGAATATCTTTATTGGCTCTGATCTGGAGAAAGAACCCATCCAAGCATGCTTTTGGTTAGGTTAGAGTGGTTTTTTTTTAATCAAGGTTGTTTACCTAAGGATCTCATGGCATTTTTATGTGTATTGCTTGTTAAACTCAGCTTCAGGGAAAGAGAGACGATAAAAGTTCAGCAGCTTGCCAAAATCACATAGCAATTGGGTTACAGAGACAAACCTGCTCCAGTCACAAGACTGTGATGCCTCCTATCTTCCTAAAGTGCTAAAATAGATGGTACTTTTAATTCTCTGGGACTAAATCTTAAAAACCATTTTGGTTTAGGTGGAATTCTAGACATTTGAAGCCTTTTATGTTATTAAAAGACCTGCCAATTAAAAACTGCCTGCAATAGTCCTCCTGCAGAATTCTAACTACATTTGAATGTCAGAGTTACTGACATTTCTATTCAGTATAAAAGTTCCATAATTTTTAGAAAAAAGGACATGAGAATTGCTGAAAATATTGACTGTTTACACTGCAAATGATGGGTTCTATAACCATTCGTTCACCTCGGCTAATTTTCTGGCTCAAGACACTAATGTCTGTTATACAGTGATAACAGCGAAGCAAAGGCAGGTACCAGAGGGATAGGGGAAAGAGATGCCCTGCCCAACAAACATGGCATGGCTCACATCTAAACTAAGCTACAAGGACTGCCCAGTTTTCCAAGGGCAAAGGCCATCCCTCTCCTTTGTACCTGGGAGGTGTGATAAATAACAATAATGCAGAGGCCTCAGAACATGAAAAAAATATACAAGGTGCTTTCCTCAGGACTCAAGATGTGTGTATCTTTCATCCAAGTCTGAACACATCTGCACACTCACCCATTGCCTGGCACAGGATGTCCACGTCTTTCTCCACTTCAGCCAAAATCACGCTCTCGGGTTCAGCCGTAAAATAGGGTGGTTCTTTAAAACAGGGAAAGCAAACAAAAGTAAACAAAGAAAGCCACAGCAACATGGGAAGTAGCTGTTCATTCAGAAATATTCATCATATGATCTCTCCATATGTGCTGTATTTAATAGACTGTCTTACAGAGAAACCAGTTGGACTAAGTTTGCCTCTATTTGGAGGCACTTTTTCTGGTAAAACCATCATAAAAGCAGCCAACAATTTTTTGCTATGCTGAGCATGAATTCCAAAAAACCAAGTCAATGTGAGGCAAGATTTAGGGGTTTGCACTGAAAATTAATACTGGGAGCAGGGGCTACTTTTAATTTTATAGGTTTGAATCATGGAACATTTTAATTCTTGGTTCAGAAAGACCCTCCCAAGAGGTTTATAAAGGTTTATATTTACAACACAGCATTTTATAGGATAGTTTGCTTCAGTATCTAAACGAAATTCCACCCTGTGAAGGCATCAAGCATGTCAAATAAACTGCCACAGCATGTCAGAGAGCCGACATCAGAGGACAACTGTGGCATAATAAAAAAAAAATCTTCTCGACTGTTTTATTTCTTGAAAGCAAACAGATTTAATGCTTTAATTGAAGTTATAGTAATAATCATAAAAATCCACACTTTATCATTAGGACTAAAGAAAAGATATTAGACATTTAATTAAACAAAGACAAGATTCCAGAAATTTGAGAGTATGCTCTCGTGTAACTCTTTCTTCTATGCAGCATAAAATTGAAGAGCATCATGTCAAAGTCCCACAGGCATTAAGGTTGCAGTAATTATCATGGTAACTAAAAACTGTCATAGTCTGTTCAATTCAATTATCATCTGAGTACTGTTTTTAGAAGCATTTTATTTGATTATAACTAGAGTTCTATTGTAGCATAGGCAAACTCACGAGAAAGTTTTAGAAACTACAGAAAAGAATGTAAGTAGCTTGTGAGAAAATGTTACCATTTTTTTCCACTTTAAAGAAATCAAGTATATTTGAAAAAATGTAGTAAGCTACAACAAGATCCAAGGTTATATGAGCTGACCTTCTCTCAAATCTCTTGACTAAAAAAAATCTGAAAACCAGATGTGCAGTCTGTATTATTGATAGGACATCAGTATTTTCATAAATAAAACCAAAATCTCAATCTTATCCTGCAGAATCTTATTTCTCCTGCTACCACCTGTCGTGTAGGAAGTGTTGCTATCATTTCACAGGGACAACATGACATGCCAGCAGGTACACATCAGGAAGTACCTGATTAGAGTGCAAAATGCCCTTTAACAGCAATTCTTCCCACTAACTACAATAAAATACTTGCTTGAGTGTACAGAACTGGGGCCTTATTTGAGCACCAATGGGTATTAAAATTCTGCATTCATTCCAAATAAAGTCAATCAATATTAGTCCTCAAAATCTTGCACAGAGGAGGAGGTGAGGTTGCAAAATAGCCTGAAATACTCATTCACACAGCAAAACCAATAAAACGAGCTGCCTGATTTATTATATTCTAATAATATACATGTGTTAACGTTATTGATCCTCACTGCCTAAATATAAAGCTATTAATAAACATGCATAATAAGCTGTGATTTATTGTATATGATCTCATGCGTTAATCTAAACAACAAATTGAAAAGCTGAACATTTAATTGAAATTCACTGATGACACACTGTGTTTGACGTGTTTGATCAACTAAGTTGCTGAGCCCTCTGCAATTCATCTAAGTCCATGTTTTAACTCTGAGTGGACTCCTTCTCACGCCATCCTCCAAGACTTGTCTGATGTTTTCCTTGTGCTCTGCTTTCCAAAATGTTATCTCTTCAATTTCCAAACTTTTAGCATAACATCCTTACTCACCTCTATACTTGTCTGGGGACACACAGGGAAGTGTCCTTCTGGTCCACCTCTCAAAATAAATTTTGAATCTTTTGTTCCATGGCAATTTAATTTGACTGTGAGGAGAGGAAAAGGGGAAAGGTGGCCAAAGCAGTGGAGGAGTAAGACAGTATCCAGACACATAGACCCACATCCAGACATCCACTTCTATCTCTGGGCTGCTTCTACAGATGTCTCTTCAGGCAGTGAAGTTCAAGTGTATATTTCTCCTTTTAGGGAATTCCTGACTACACATCTTCCACCATCCCTTTTACAGGGCACTCTGACCTTAATGGGCCACCTTCTAGACTTGGCAACCTTCAGCTGCCAGCTCTCAAACTTTCTCCTACATCAGCAACTTGTTCAGACACCAGTGACAAATTTGCAGCTTAATCTTCAACATGGGCCTGTGGTCCAGCTGCAAAGCACTTCATATGACCTCAAAGATGCCAGTGGTTCCACGGCCACTGCTTACATATCACCATTGCATACAGTTTCTGCAGTTCTATTTGGCATATTTATGCTGTCTGCTTTCCCACTGCCTCTACCAAAATCCTGCCTTACAGTCTCGGCTCCTTCCTTTAAATCCTGTCCAGGCTGTTATGCCACCCTCGAAGAAACTTATTACATTAAGAGATGCTTAGGTGAGCAGGTATCAAGCAATGAATTACCTGACAAGGAACTTGAAGTCAGTGACAACTGTCACTTAGCAAATGGGATGTGATGTTATAAAAGAAGATTCACATCAGCTTTTTTTGAAAGAAGCAGGGAGAAACAGAAGCAGACAAGACAGAAAAAGAGCAGGAGCAGCAGAAAGATGCAATTTAAAGGCCACAGACAACTCCCAGAGGACTTTCAGGGTTTAGGTGAGCCAACGGACATGATTTCTAGTCTTCATCAAGCCCAGACCCACCTTTTCCCTTACACTAAAGCCTGCTGAACTCAATTATCACAGCTATTCTAGCAGCTGGAAGCCCTGCCAAATGTTACTGACATAGAGGGGTCAAGAGGCTGAGGCAACAACTGCCCATAGAGGGGTCAGATCTTATTCTTGCATGATAAGCACAGATACAGAAAAGCTTCAAAGATGCAACTCTAACTACCTGATTTTGCAGCTTGGAGTTAGAGATAAGCCTGGATGGGAAGACAAAACTAATTTATACAGGAAGTCTGGAACATGCACAACATGCATGGCATCCCAAGTCTAAAATACATGGAAAATTAGTCTTGGTGATCTAAAGTATGAGAATCACAGCACTGTTGGTGTGGATATACCTTAGGGCTTTGAGGGAAATGCAACAGTGACTTCCATGGAAGATGTGCTACTTTTCCATGTGTGTGTCTTATGCTAGCAACACATCCACTGCAATGAGGGTCTGTGGCTTCAACAGGACTCAGTCTGCAGAAGAAATAGCTCTAGTTACAGGTGCTAGACAACTGAAGTCTAGGCTCCCCACTTTTCAGATGAGTCAGATGGATTGTCTGCCCATAAGATCTGTGCCCAAGGGCCTGTAGGCCCAGCGTACATTGCAAGTGAAAAATTCCAGGTATCTCAGTTTGGGTGCTGTACTCCACCTGGTGAATAACTATCAGAAAGAGGCCATAAAAATGCAGGAATATTTATAGGGGTCAGAAAGCATTCTGAAGGGGCATTCTGGCTGTGTCTGTATATGACTCTACTGCATATTTATAAGGCTTGGTTTGAATCACACAGTATGAATCTGAACGTTTATTGTTGTAGGCAATAATCATGTGTTGAAATTTAATATGTGTGGTGAAATTACAACATCTTCCAAACTATATAGCAGGCCAGATACAAGCCTCCCACCACAGTAATTTCTAGGAATGACAGGAGTCTGTTGGTATCAGGTCAAATGTTTAAATTTTTTGGAAATTATAGAATCACACCAGTTAGAGGTGTAAAGGATCCATTGTAGCAGGCTCACCCTGCTGGCAATGCAGCACGCTGTGCAACGAGAGGGGTCACCTCTTGGATTAGACTGAAAGAAGCAGATACTGTATTGTTCGGATATTGTATCGGTGTTTGACTGATCTTAACTAAAAGGTCGAGAACAAGCAAAGTGGAAAAAGAATATTTGAATATAAATGCATACTTTTAATAGTTGTTGAGGGTTTCAGGGTTTTTTTTGCACTACAGACATCATTGAAAAGATAGCCTCTCTGCAAAGCCCTTGGGAGCCTGCAAAATTTGATACTGTTCTAACTTCCCCCACGCAGAGTTACATGGTCACTGATTTTAACGTTCAAAAGATAGCAGTCAGCATCCATTACATACCCTTCAAGCTGCACTGGAGATATGTGACCTAATCCTAGATACATACATGAAAGTCAGAAAGAACAGAGAAAGCCCCAGGGGCTCCTCCAAAGCTGAAATTCCTGCATCACTCAGAAATTCAGGCCTGCATATTTAAAAGGAAAATTGAGCCTTAAACATGGAAGCCTTTCTCTAGCATTACCATAAACTAATTTATTTGGTGAATACCCTGTAAAGAAAAGGGAACTGGAAACTTGAGAGGCCTTTGTAGGTACAAAGTCTGCAACTCCAGACAGTAGATCAGACTGTCCATGCCGGGAGAGAAGTCACATTATATATGCAGGTATAACAGGGTCCTTGAAGCAGGAGTTTTCTTTGCATGAATATAAGGTTAAAACAGAACGAGATGAAAAGGTACGCTTCGTTTCTTGCTACTATCCCTACTGCGAGCTGCACTCTGTGTGTTCTAAAACCTTGTAACAGTACAGGGAACACATCTTCTGTTTGCAGAACTGAAAGAAGGGGGAACTTCTCCTGAATCTTAGGAGACAGAACCGGACCTTCCGGAAGCCCCATTATTTACTCACTGGGGTATAGCTCCTGGGTGCACTTGGGGCGAAGGCAATACATCTGCATCCACCTCACAGACCTCTGAGGCTCACCAAATCAAAAACTGTCAACGTTTCTCTGCTTCGAGTCCAAACCAAAGCTTAGGCATGTCTACACGTACTTTATAGTACAGTTTTCCAGAAAACCCTTATTTTTTTTCTTGAGCAAGTACGTGAACACAATAAGCATTTTCTTTTCTTAAGCACAACATATGAACACAATCATCATGGAAAAAATTCTTTCTTCTGCTTTTGAAACATCATTTTGCAGTGTTACAAAGCATCTAAGCTAGAGAGCCACAAGAGCTATTATCCAGAAATCTGAGCACCAGGGACCAAGATGGCTAGCTACAGAGGAAAAGCACTTCTGCTTCAGTAGCTATATATACATTCAATGAAAATTCATGAACCATGGCAATGCACAAAGAAGGCCCTTCTGCATCTCAACACTCCTGGAGAAGTGCAGTGAAAGAGGTTATAGCCCTATAGCTCCTCTGAGAGCCTTGCCAGGTGGGCCCTCCATACTAACGGGATAATTTTTCTGATGAGTTCCTGAATCCCATGATCTCATCAGCCTGTGTTCTTCATAGCTGATGAGAAGCAGGGTAGCCTTTAAGAGAGACATGGACCTAAAATACTCCCTTATTATCCTATTTTCAGAAAGAAGTCTATGCATCTGTGATGTAGAAATTGTCCCTAGAAAACACCAAGATGAGATGAATGTTTCTATCAATATAGTTCTTTGGGCACAAAACTGCTCCAAAAAGAAGGGGAAGTCTCTACTGTGAGTCTGATTTATTTCATTCTATTCCTTTGGGCAGGCCAATGGCTCTTCAACACTCAGTTCCTTATAACACCTCATCATACCAGGTCTAATTATTTATCTTCTCATTTTGTTCACATTTTATTTTCTGACTGTGTCTAACTTAAAGAGCAGATTTCATGTAGTGAAAGCGTTTCATTCCTCATCTTCTTAAGCTCCTAAATATCACGATTTCCCATAAAACAATCACTTAAAAAATGATTATTGCATTTTGGTGCTAACAGAACTTGCAGAACTAGAGCAAAAGAATTTAACATTAGCTCAGTTTTCAAATTGGTTTGTTCATGAGAAGACTCCTTAAATTTCTTAATCTTCAAACTGTTAGTGATAAAACAAATGTGCTCTTATCTAATCTGCAACAAATCTTTCCCAAACTGTTCCTCTGCCAACTGAGGAACATGCTACCCTTTAAAAATTTATCACAACTGCAGCTAATAAAACCAAGGTTTGGAACCACCTCAGTTCATCTTTGCTGAAACAATATGAAGATGTCAAAAAGCTGTTTGCCACATTCAGAAGAAAATTGCATTGCAGCACAAGACTATAGGATTTTCTTCTTGCTTATTCAGTGCTACTTTATTGTATTAGAGATGCAGATTTTTCAAATATTATTGTGTTTTTAATTTAAAAACTGAGAGGCACTCTCAGAAATATTCAGAAAAAACTTCAGAGACAATATTGGAGATCAAAACCAATAATTTGAACTGAGTACGTGCCTTTGTACTAAGTTCCACTGCCTTCTAATAAAGCTTTTGTCACCATCTGAGCCCACACGCAAACTGTGTGATTTCCCTTAGCTGGGAAAGGCAAGGACTGATATATTTGTAAAAAAGCTTTGATTAACTCCGTATTTGTGATATCTTTGATGCATCTTTTTATCGCTATCTCTGTGCTACCTGTTCTTAGCAAAATATTTTCCTCTACTGAGCCACAAAATCTCTCATCACCATACTACAGAGGGTCTGTATTTGATTTATCCCAATCATTTTGAAAAACCTCTTCTATTAACACAATTTCCTTTTTCTGTTAGTCAAGACCCCTAATTAAGTCCACACACTGTTATTCTCCCAAGAAGTGCAGCTCATTATCAGGTCACTATCAACATGTACACGCTGAATGCAAATGGATGAGCATACTTCATTCTCTGTAAGTACTTCTCCAACAGACTATGAGGGATACACTGCAAAAATCCTTAGGATTGAATTTCGTCTGCACTTTCCTCTACAACCCGTCCCCTGACTAATTAAACGACGGCCAGATCCATCCAAGAATTCTAAGGCTAAATATAAGTTATGCATTAACTACTAATCCTTTGATTTGGCTTCCTGTTTAGAATTAGAGATCCATCCTGCAGCTCAAGAAACTCATAAATAAAGAAATCTATCAGGCTTTGCTGACACATTGAGTAAACACCTGCAACTGAAGTGTCTTGTTCCATCAGAAGGAAATAAAAGTAATTGGTAACCAATTTGTTTCTGCTTTCTTTCATCTGCTTGTTCTTATCTACAGGCCTTTTCATAACTTCATACCCTGACAGCCCCCTAAAACTGGATAAGAAATAAATAAAACATTTAAAAATAAGAAAGCAGATGAGCTACTAAAGAAAGGCAGCACTGCTGGTTTAATATGATTCCCCAATGATTGTTTCTCAGTTTTATTGTAACTGTATTTAAGAATCTTTTATATTAACTGAGAAGCTGCTTTAAGTATTGCATTAGACTGGATCTGACAGCACAGCAGCAAAGTTAAACTAGTTACAACAAAATCTTATGAATAAGGAAGAGTTTAAACAAAAACCATAAATAAATGAAATCCATCTCTGCTCCTTAAAGGCAAGGGAAGCCGCCAGGTAATAATTCTAAGAAACAGAGTATAAAGAAAAAGACTGGAACCAAACTTCATCTGGTAGGTAATAAATATAATAAAGACACCGTGACACAAATGAACCTGGAGCAGAGCTTTGCAGAGAGAAGAGCTGTTTTCTCATTTAGCATGAACTACTATAAATTGCTTTAGTAGAATACAGACCATACAGCAGTCTCTAAAATTGTATCTTCAGAAGGCTAAAAGAGTGTAGAGAATAGTGTGCTGAATTCCCTCTGCAATGCACTACAGAAATGCATGTGCATGAATTCTGATCAACGCTGAGACTTGTATCATTGCCAGAGCAATAACCTCTTCAGGACACTTGCATAGATATTACTGGGACTATTACATAAAAGCTAGACTTTACACAATCAGCTCTGGCACAAAGCATCTAAATGTCTCTGTTCTAAAACGTCTCTTTTATTCTTAAAGACTAAAAAAAACTCCACACTGTGCACAGTGAGCTAATTTGTGTTATTATATCAGGATATGATGTGCACAGTAACTAGCATTTCCAAAAGACTCCTTGAGACAGCAGAAGTCCAACACAGAAGTGATGGTGGAAACAGGCGGTGAAAGGACACCAAGCTCCCTCTTAAAGTCTCAGGTCTGATGTTTCCCTTGGAGTGGAGTCATAGAAGGGTAGGGGTCAGAAGGGACCTCCAGAGATCATCGAGTCCAACCCCCCTGCCAGGGCAGGATCACCCAGGGCAGCCCACACAGGAACAGATCCAGGTGGGTCTTGAAAGTCTCCAGAGAAGGAGACTCCACAACCTCTCTGGGCAGCCTGTTCCAGGCTCTGTCACTCTCAGTGATGAAGTTTTTCCTCATGTTGAGGTGGAATTTCCTGCCTTTCAGCTTGCTGAATAAAAGATCTAGCATGTAGAACCAAACTTAATGGTATTTCCTTCTCCCTTTCCTCACCTCAAGTAATGCTCTCTGTCTGGTTGTGTGCCCAGGANACCTCATTTCTTCTGTTCTCCAAAGAAAAGGTCAAATGTAAGGTCAATGAAATATTAAGATATCAATTTTACTTCCTATTATACAGTCCAGAGCCCGTTTTGCTAAAAAACACACTGCCTTGAGACTTACCCATTATAGAAAGGAAGGCTTTCGCTCTTGCTGGTTCCTCTGTGCTGTCTCTCAGTTTTGCTTCGCAGACGTACATCCCCACATCAGCAGAGGTTGGGTTGGTAACAGTGAGTCGCCTCCCAAAACTGCTAATGCCAGTGGTTATTTTTATTCCATTTCTCTTCCAGCTCATACTTAGTCTCTCAAGAGGTCTGACAAGATTTAATGAATAAAGAATAAAAACCCCAACACAAGAATGCAACAATAAAACGTATATATTACAGAATAATCTTGTCTGCAGTTACATACAGATTATGAAACTTCACAACATCTTCCTCTAGCCCTGACATTCACTATTATGAAGTAAACACATCTCTAAATTTCTACATATCAAGACTGCAGACTACTCAAGTGGCATTTTGCAAGTATGGTTAACTGATATAGTGATAGAACTTGAGTACTAATAACTTGATTTCTCTGAGCAAAAGGAGTAAATACTGCTATGAGAATCAGCTGCATGGGAAGTGCTTTCATTATAACTCAATTACCTAAACAATATTAATCATATCAAGAACATCTCTGCCTTCAGAGGGGAAAGTGAACCCAGTTGGTTGTCTTCTCATATGAGAACCTCAAGTATTCACTTCTGCCTGAAATCAATGCTATTCAGGGCCAGCTAGATTGCAACAGGAGGAATGCTGTGAACTCTGCATTATGCTGCATTACAGACAGTTGAGCAATAATCACTGTAAAATGAGAGCATCTGTAATAAATTACTTCACAGGAGATCTTCGCTAATTTATTTACTGGGAAGCACAGACTGTTCAACAATATCACCTTTCAGGTCAATAGGCAATACAGCTGAAATATTATTAACCCTTAACATAACTTTTTCTTTACGAGAATGTCTGCTGATGGAACAGCACTATACTTCTTTTCCTTACCTTTTGAGTAACAGTTGGGAAGGTAACTCGGCCTATATCCTTACTTGACCAGAAAAATCAATATGTTTAATTCAGTAATGTTGGACAAACAAGATTCATAAGGTTACTCTGAAGAGCAAGCATTCTGCTTCAATCATTAAATTAATAAAAAATTGAAAATAACTTCCTATGTCCTTCTCGGTAAAGGACAGCACATTAAAATCAGTTCCTCATAACCCTGCCGTGGCTTTTACAATACCTGGCATTGGCCACACACTCCAGTGTGACCTCACTGCTCCCTGCTACAACGCTAGTGTTCTGTGGAGGGATAACAATAACAGGAGCCATGGTGTCGGGCGAGTCTACAGCACCTGTATGGGCAGAAAAACCTTGTGAAAAGCCTGTACATCTGCCAACAGCGAGGACTGACACGTTCCAGGCAAAGGATCTTGTCAAGCAACACAGCTGCAAATTTTACTCTTCAGCCTCTCCATGGATTTTAATCTCCTCATTAAGGGGAGATCTTCAGCATGACCATTTCTGATGGCTTTCATTATACTGTACAAACACACTCTTTCAATATACCCAGCTTGGTCTCATTCTAAACACATAAACTCGTCAGAACTACTCCCAGATGGAGTGCAGGGGCCGTTCGCAAATAGAGAGCAAATAAATTAAGCATCCTAAAGGTTTTCTATTGTTGAGCACTTTTATTTTTATCAAACACTTGCTGACTTATATTTTTAAGACCTTTTCATGTTTTGTTTAATCTTACCACTTCCACACCATTTCAAAAGCCTCTGCCAATACTCATGTTTCTCTTTAAAAAGATTTTACACACTAGGGAACAAATATCAAATTAACAAAGCAGCATATCGCAGCAACTTCAATCCCTTTTTCTTATCAGGAAAGTAAATAACCCAAATCTGCTACTCTTTTGTGAGGCATCATACTGTAAATAATTTAGCTTATGCAACAGTCAGCAGACACTTAAAAAATGGTAAAAAGGCTGCTTGTAAATTTTCTCTGTATACATTTAGTAAGTGAATTAAAATACCCATGTATTCATAGGTACTTTGCTTCAAGCAACTCATTTGGGAAAGAAAAATTAGCTATTTTTTAACTTGAATAACAGAGTAATAAAATTTCTAAAGATACAGAATCCAATAAACAAATTATAGGGAAAAGTAATGAAAATTAAACTGATGGAAAAGCAAGTCAGTTCATCAAATGGTTTCTGCACAGAGGGCTAACCCACACCCATTAAGCTGAATGGGAAACTGGCAACTGCAAGGAATGAACCCTGACGTTCTCTTTTAAGGCCAAAAACCAATTGACATTTGATTTTATTTGTTGGATAGACAAAGGTTTTGGTAAAGGGGCTCACAATGTTCATATGGTGAGCAGATTTCTGTATTAGTGAATGATGACACTGTAACCTTTTAATGTTTTTGTAATTGATAGTAAAAAGTGTACTATGGGAGATAAAAGCATGTAGTATCATCATTTTAAAACTTTAAGAATACTACCCACACAACTGAATAAATTTCAGCATCCAAGAATAGTACTTAAGGATGCACTAAGCACATATTTATTTCTTCCCATAAATATGGTCTGTTGACCTGGCACAGCATCTATATGCAAGTTGCATGGAATCTCAAAACACAAGTTTTTAGTAGATCTTCTGTTCAATAACATCCCTGGAACTATGATGCTAACAGATAGAAAATCTATTTTCTGAGATTTCTGTGGTGTTCTTCTAGGCCTTCATGGTAGGAATTTTCCAGATAGTAATTGGAAAAAGAGAAAACAAGCGGTGAACAGATTTGTAGCTTGCTACTGATGAGAGGAACTAACCTAAGCATTACTGTTCAGCACTGCTTCTGAGACAGACGAAGGTTGAAACCAGCAAATGTTAAAAGATCAACAAAGAAGTTCCTGTTTTGGCAATAATAATTTCTTATCTCCATCTGGAAAAGAGAAAAACCCCAAGACAATGGCTCAACCACACCAAAACCTACTAAAGAAGAGAAGCCAGCTTTGCTGTAACCTCTGGGAGTTCACCAAATGCAAGTGTCTCATTGCAGTGGAAATAAAAGTGCATGTTACTTCACGGGCAACCAGAAGAGTCTATGATTTCATTGACTTTATTAGTGACTGTAACAAGGATCTAACTAAATATATTATTGTTTCTGATTTTGCACCATCCCTGATGCAAATCTAGTAAAATCAGCCTGTTGATAAAGATTTTGGGTGAACTAATACTGATGTGATGCAGAGGGCTGATCGAAGCGGTTAGTGCTTGGATTCTGAGTAATATACCCACAAACCTCAGCTGCAGATAGAACAACTGTGTATAGCAACCAACAACATTTCAAAGTATTATCTAAACAGTATGGGGACAGCACACATATCCCTATTTCATATGCAAAGACAGTTTGTTTCCCTTTGCAGCACAAAGAAACCACTTGTTATAACTCATTCTGGCCCCAATCCTGACAAATAGAACTCAACAGGACAATTTCCTTGGTTCCTTTTGCAAGGGGTAGTTTGCAGCTTTGTTTTGTAGCTGCTCAAAATATCAAAGGAGGAATTCAGTTTTACTTTAGAGAAAAAAAAAAAGCTCAACAGGGCTGTAACATGGGATCTGCGTATCCGCCCCATCCTTTCAGAGCTTCATCCTTTTGTAAGAAATCCACAGGTTGGAATATCAGAGTAGTCAGGCTTCTAATCTAGATAAGGAGTAACACTGTGATTTTGTTTTGATGATGTGACACAGTAAATCAGACTTCAGTTGGGCTGTGGAAGGTAGAGAGCTATTTCAAACAATCAGATAATGAAAAACTACCCAGACTTTCCAAGTTTCTTATCCTACCTGTCAATAAAGTCACTCCGTCCCTCTCCTACCTTCTAATGCACTGTGCTGACATGATTTTACTTGACTGGTGCTACTCTAAAATGCAATGCAGAATGTCATTGTTAGTAAACAGACATTTTCTTTGAAAATCCTTTGTAGAAAACAATTGAATTTTTTTTCTCCTCCTCATTGTTCCTCTTTCATTTCATCAGACTTGTTCTTGTCCCAGTTTTCTACTTCTCTGCTGTTTCCTTGTGGTTTTTCAACACCTCCTCCTCCTCTGCCCTCCCTGCAGCAGCTTCTCTACATTCATCACTGGACATTTCCCCTCCTTGCCATCCCACCGTCCCCTGTGGATGTTTCACATTATTTAGGAACTGCTCAATTTCCCACTTTTCCTTTATTTTTTTTGATTGAGCTTCACTTTCTTTGAAGGAAATATTTATTAAAGACATTGAAATAGGAGAGCAATTCAAATGCACACAAGAACACAGTTCCAGTGAGATGAATTTGCTAATAGGAGACCACCATTCTCACCCATATTCTATATTTTCTGAAAGAAACGATCTTCCTTTCTGTCCATTTTCTGAACCCCTCCCAGCAGCTAAGAAAGCAAAGCAACATTAGGGAAAAACACTGACCCCAGAGCTGTAGCCATGGAATTCCTCACTCTTAGACATAATAAGTCCATGGGGAACTTGTAGGAAGCTGCAGAGACAAGGTTGAACAGCACTGAATAACACTTAAGGGTTGTACTCTTAATGGGACTCTAGTCCTTAATAGACGACTGGACAGAAGGACTACCATGAAGAAAAGTCCTAATCCAGACAGGGACTAAACCAGACCCCAAAAAAGAGCAGGCTTTGCTTTATTTTACATTGTATCTATTTTAGCCACAGCACTTGCAGCATTTCCTATCTTGCCTTTGCTTCTAAACTTTCTAATCAGACACTGTCTTAATTATTAGCAGTATCTGCTAGGGCCCAGTGACTGAATTGCCTTCAGGGCCAGCCCCAACCAGTCTTTGAGGCTTGATTATCATAACACCAAAGACTCTGACTCATGAGTGGATGAAGTTTATCTTCGAGCTGTTTCAGTAGTTCCCATCCCCAGCTGCTCATGAAGCAATTGGTGACCTGCTGCCATTTACAGCCCAAAATATTAAGGTAAATTGACATCAATCTTTTTTTTACAAAAGAGGAAAGAAAGATGCCCAGAAAAGACAAATTGTGACAGAAAACAAAACAAAACAGAAATGAAGGTCTGGGATTGTTCCACCCTGCTAAGCAAACTCGTCTCCAGACTGTGGAATTCAAGAAAGAGTGCACACCTCTTTCACAGTCCATTTGTTGTTATCACCAGTGGCCCTGTATGACTGCACAACACCGATCTTGGCTCACCCTGAACTTATCCCTTTCCTCCCCCTGAGCAGGAGGAAGGATTGCCTAAATAATCACCCAGATCACCCTTGTTTACTCAGTATGGGACAGAGCCTGGAACATGACTTGACTGATAGTCATTCCTACTCCTACTCTTAGCTACTGCTGCAATTACTCCTCAGTGTTCTGTTCTCAGTGAAGAAGGAATCCTACAGGTATCAGTATCCAAAAATGGGTTTACTTATTCACATTGTGAAATTTGTCTATGGAAGAAAACCACAAAAAATATCACCAGTACCCTAACCTCAAGCTAACAGAGAAATCAAATACTTTAACAGAACTTCAAAACCATTTAGAAGTTATCCCAGGAGAAAAAGATTAGAAAACCTTCACCATAAACTTCCTACATATGTTCAGACTTGCACAGTATGTGGAAATGCCTCCACAGTGATTGTGCAGGATACATGCAAAGCTTCATGGTACCAAATCACGGACACTTAGACTAGAAAAAAAGCAGAATAGGAGATAAAAGTCCAATGCAAACAGCAAAAATATCACATATAAGTAGTTTGACCTTATGGCATCAAGCATGTGCAATTTCTGCTTCTGTAACATGGAATATGAGAAAAGAGAAGAAATGACAATCATACAGCAAGATTGCTTAAGGGAAATAAATCAACAGACCTCACAAATACAACTCATCTAATCAAACACATTTCACTTTTTCCAGGTACAGTCTGCAGATGGTGTGGATTATCAACCCGTAATGGATTAATGCTCTTTCCCTTTCCAGTACAAGATACACAAGGGGAACTGAATCCTGATCAATCGCAGATTAATTTCCCTTCCCCTTCGCAGTAAAAGACACACAACAGGATTTGGAGCCTGATCAACAGAGTAGCAAACACTGACAACCACCCATGGGCAGAAGAGAGAAGCATTATGCAAATAATGAGGGAAAAAAAAAGGTGTAATTCTCTATCATGAAACTCGGTCCTAAAACATGTCTTGTTTATTAATTCCCTACTTATTAGAGCAATTATTAACAGGCTATACAATAAAAGAGCATTAATATAATAAAAGCTACCATTTCATCTTTTCACTTGTATTCTAGCAAGGATTGTACTCGTGTTTGAGAAGAGGGAAATAGGTGATGCTGCTGCGCAGGGCTCTGCTCAGATTTCTAGACATAAAGAAACAGAGCCTTTCCTCTGAGGCTTCTTGGTCACATTTGTTTAGTTTTATGAATAACATTAAAACTCCAGATAGAGGGGGTTTGGAGTCAAAAGTATGAATTTATGTATTTATATTATAATTAACAATCTAATGGAGCAGACTTGGTGTATGAAGAATGATGACTTTTCAGTACCAGCGGATATCTTCAGACTCCTCAAACATGTATGTATTAACATAATTTCTGATCTTAAACCTTTGAAAAACCAGACTCTAGACTCAAACGAGTAAATAAGCAGCAACATAAAAACTTTGCTCTGTGGATCAAATTTATAGGGGAAATTGCCTAGTTCTTTAAATCAATCACAGCAAGTGAATTTTTATCTATACAGTCCTTGTCTTGATCCAGACATCTCGACACACAAATAAAGCAGCACATATGGGAAAAGTTTACAAAACAAAGTACAGTGAAAACAAATTAATCGTCTTGGTCAGTTATATTTATTGACTCACTGTACCCTTGTCAGCATGACTAAGCTTTGTCCACAGCAGATCAAACACATGATTTGTTTCAACTGCAAGTATGACTAAACAAAAAGTTATATAAAAAAAAAAAGGTGAGTAACAATAATACAAAAAAAACCAAAACAAAATCCATCAAGTAGATTGCAAAATAAATACTCAATGTATGAGGGGGTGTGTGGTAAAGTAATTACAAAAGATTTCATCAACAACTGTTAAAAAATCCTTGCTAAAATTAATATTAGGAATTGCTCATGTCATAAAGCAGTGCCTGAAAACCTCCCTTTGTTATCCACCCCTTCTGAGCCTGGGTAATAGGTCATATGTGTTACAAAAGTACTTCTGAGGCATTTAACTTTGAAAAAAATAAGTTACACAGAGAAATTAACCTACAAAATGTGTGATTTACCCAGTCAAGCTTGCAATTCTACAAGCAGTTCCGAACGAATTTAACTTCAGGTACTTGCTGGTTGGTTTGAAGAGAGTGAAAATACTCACATTTCTAATTTAAGTAAGTACACAATATTACGGATATGGAGACTTAATGGAGAAGAGTGACCAGTAGGTCATGGGAGATGATTCTTCCTCTCTACTCCACTCTTGTAAGACCCCACCTGGAGTACTGTGTTTAAGACTCTCAGTGTAATGAGGACATGGACCTGTTGGATCAGGTCCAGGGGAGGCCATGAAGATAATTCGAGGGCTAGAATCCCTCTGCTGTAAAGACAGGGCTGAGAGTCCTGAGGTTGTTCAGCCTAGCGAAGAGGAGGATCCAAGGAGATTCTATGGCAGCCTTTCAGTACCTAAGGGGCCAACAGGAAAGATGGGGAAGGACTTTATACCAGGGCATGTAGTGATGGGATGAGGGGTAATGACTTTGAACTGAGAGTAGATTTAGGTTACATGTAAGGAAGAAGTTCTGTGAGGATGGTGAGGCACTGGAACAGGTTGCCCAGAGAAGCTGTAGATGCTCCATCCCTGGAAATATTCAAGGCCAGGTTGGGTGGACTTTGAGTAAGCAGGAGGTGTCCCTGTCATGGTAGGGGGGGTTTTAAGGTCCCTTCCAACACAACCCATTCAATGAAAATGGGAAAAATATATTAATCATACAAAACATTGACAAGAAAATTTTTTGTGTGTGGAGCTCCCTGCTAAGTGTGTTTGGAGCGGAGGACTAGAAAGCACCTCCTGGGTCAGCCGAGTTCCCTGTCTCTCTTGCATCCCATCATGCAATCCTGTTTGTGAATGTACTGGATCCTGTAGTAAAAATATTGAGGTTATTTTAATGCCACTTTTCTGGTTGGAAAATTTCCTAGAGCTTTGTGGTTCAACCTGTTAAAAACCACTCCCGATTCCAGCTTAAATGTATTCATGGCCAATGTACCCCATTTGTTCTTCTGCCAAAGCTGTCCTTTAGCTTAAATAGCTGTTTTCTCCCTCTGTGATGTTTATGTCCTAAAGTATTTATAGAAAACAATCATACTCCTTCACAGTCTTAATTGTACTTAGCTAAACAAGCCAAACTTTTCTTGTCTGACAAGTTTAAAAGGATTCACTGAAATATACACAAACAAAAGAATAGGAGCAAGGGTAAAAACCAAAACTAAAACCCAACAGCTAGCATCACACTATAAATGTTTCCACATGTTTAAGCAAATAACATCCACATTTGTAACACCTTTTTTCCCTTTTGTAAGGACTTTCACACAGCCTGCAAGAGCTGTTAGTTCTAGCCCTAGGGAAAGATTAATGGAGAACTCAACTTTACACACAAAAGGGTATAAGTCAGCTTGTGGTTAGCTACTCCAGCAAAGAACAACTTTGTACATTTTATTAGATAAAACAGACCTAAAATACAGGTTGAGATGCTTCTAAAACCTTGTACAATTTTTAAGGGTTTATTCCTGGTCATAATTAGACACAAGGGGCTAAATACAGTCGATCTCCAAATGGAAAATGTGTTTCTGTTAAAGCACAGCCAAGCTGGGGGTGCAACACTGCAGTGCCCAAGGAGAGGAACCACCCATGATGAGACAGGCTCTCCCACTTGTCTCTCATCAGTTCTGCTCCGTAGACTGGGACATGGGTGGGGGAGCTCTACCTTTTTTTTCTTCTTTTCCCTGATTTTGCCCTTCTTCTACAGGCCATTAAGTGCAGGTGACCCAGAAATAGCTATTTGGGGGTTAGTCCTCCACTAAATGGACTTGTTCCTCCTCTTTTCTACCACCTGAGGTCTATAAACCCACTTTGTATTTTAAGACTACTTCAAAAATAAATTTCTAGTGTTTTCCCATGTCGTTTTAAGGAAATTAAGCCACTGCTTAGTTACCCAGCTCCCTGTGATGATTCAGCAGCTAAATTCAAAAGCAGACCAAATTTCTGCTCCAGCACTCTGAAATTCCCTTCTCACAACTCCTTGTGCGAAAGGAGCAATTTGGAAGTTCAGTCTCTGTCACTGACCTGACCTTCCCCCATGCACAGCGAGGGGTTTCTTTCTGCCTAGAAACTTATCATCCAGCACATCATTAGAGCTTTTAACATGAAAAAATATATAGCCTCAAGCTATTCTAACTAAAGAACACTCAGGTGGCTTTTCAATTCACCAGATAGCTTTAATATCAGCTATATAAGTGGATAGTGTGTAATCTTATTCAACAGCAGTTAAAACGGGGGGAAAAAAATATATCTATGGTCTAGCAGTGGAATCTATTAGCCTCGGAGTCATCTTCAAAGTGATGTGAGATGCAACAGGTAGAGCAGCCCGCTGCAGGCAGCCAGCAGGGTGAGCAGTGCCTCTTCAGCCAGCATCCAGATCTGTTGGTTTTTTAACAGTATAATACAAAACCAAGCCTCTGTTTAAAAAGATTTTCAAATAACTCATCAGTGGAAATGATTTTTAAGAGGCTGTATATTTTTACGATGCACTTTAGTGCATCCTTTTAAATATAAACAGGCATGCATTTAGGAGGAGGAAAGAGGTCTCAGGGATCTGGCAGTGGTTGCTTGGATTTCTGCAGCAAGAGTCACTTTCTCCTGAGGACAAACCCAAACTTTTACCATTTTGCAGCCTTGGTGCTACACGTATCTGGATATTTACTGCTTAATAAAGATAAATCAAATTAACAAACCACACATCACTAATTGGATGTTAAACTAGAACTGTCAGTTAATCATAAATTGTCCAGAAATGCAAAACTGAGTGGTGAGGCAAGGGCTGACAGCAGAAATGAAGGAGGAAAGCTGAGGTGGGGACATGCCTGGGTTACAGGAATCAAGAGAACTGCTGCTCTTTCAGCTGCTGCAATTCTCACCAGTACATTGTGGTTTACTGTCAAGCACCAGGAAAGAAAGAGAAATGGGAGGCACAAAAATGCTGCCCTGTATTTTCAAATGTTTCTTCATATGTAGCTTCATTTTTCATAATAAATGCCTTCTTAACTCCTTACTTTGACACAAATCACACAATTGGCAATTTAGTTGCTGCTTCTCCTACTCCTAACATGTTTAAACACTCTTTACTTAAAACTGAAAGGGTGGTAACAAAAAAAAGGGAGAAAGAAGAAAAGAGAAAAAAAAAAAAGACATTCTTATCTATTCTTCACCAGACTTAAACAAAGAAAAGCATTTGCAGTAACTTTGGGGGAAATTATTTAAGAAATGCCTTCAAGAATTTATTTTCTAACAACTATATTTGAAGCACCATTTTCACAGGGAAGATTTAAGATTAAACATGCTCTCTAAAGCATAAACCAAACATGTACAATTGATTCTATGCGAGTTTCTAAGTTCCATTTCTTTGTAGCACTACTTTCAAATGAGCCTGATGTTGTGCAGTCCGGTGGAAGCAGACACTTGCACATACAGACAGACAAATAGTCCTGATAAAGCTAAAATTCAAACTGCAGTTAGGGTCCACATTTAAAAAAAGTTGGAGTTTTCCATTATCAACTTAGATTCAGGAGAATGCTGCTAGATACCTGGCAAATACATGAAAATAATAAATATTACTGGATTTTAGAGATTTCCTTAGGCTGCTTGTTTAAAAATCTGGGGTCTTCCTGAAGATTAAAGAATTTCAATCTGCCTTCACTGAGAATAAGCAAAGGACAAATCAAAATGCTCCCCAGTTGATCTGTCCTTCCCAGTGTAAGGATGGATGTGTACAGGCCACCAAACCAGCCATCATTAGCTAAAGAGTGTACCCAAGAGACACTCAGTTGAAGCCATGCAAGTACATTTTTGCAGTTACTGGATAAGCAAGGTGTTGATCAAAGCTTTCTCTGGAAAATCCGCTCTAAGAACAGGGATTAAAATTTACTACATAAAACCATCATTTCAACTTTAAAAGGAAAAATAAAAATAAGATCAGATCCTACATGCTACAATTTCTGAAGGCTTAAAGGAGAGCACTTCCACAGAAATCTGTAACATCGAACTAAATAGGCAGGTTTTGTTCTTTGTTGCTGAACTAATATTCAAAGATACCAAGATACACTCACTGAGCAGCATTTTAAGCTCAAGGTCAACTCTTGCTGCACTCTATTTATATATGAGAAACATATTTTGGGATCCAGATTGCTACCTTGGTCCCAAAGGTCTGCTATTTCCAAATCTTTACATAAAGAGAGCAGATCTGAAAAACGAGATACCCCCCAGCCTTCTTCCAACAGCTAAGCCGACCAAACATCTAGAATGGCTTGTCAAAATAATATTTTGAGAAATAGGTTATCAGGGGCCTCAGGACCACTCCATATGGTCTAAAGTTCTCCATCCCCTGATTGTATCATGCTACTTTTCCCACTTTGTTCTATAAAGGGATATGATTCTTAACAAAAGTAGAGTTGGTTCAGGTCACCGAGATTCCGAAGCAAACCAAATTTAAGTTATATATTTATAGTACTGGGAAGTAAAAAGCAGGGGCAAACCACTCACACAGCAGACCTCAGAATCTAAAGAAATATTTTTCTATCAAAAGCAAGAATTTTTTTTCCTCTTTATAGTACAGATGTTTTTCTAAATAAAGTACAGCTTTCCCTCTGCAGCCTTTGTGATTATCAATCTTTGGTTATTTTATAATATAAGGTTGCCTCAGACCTCAGCAGGGAGAAGAATACACATTGCTGTATTTCCTCTGTAGCAAGAACAACACAATGGTGAAAGCAAAGAATGTTCCAAAAAAGCAAATAATAACCCAGCTAAAGAAAGTCTACAAACTTATTCATTCAAAAATAATTCCACAGATGGATAAGCATTTAATTTTCTGAAGTGAGAATAAACTAACATCTCTCTTCTCTGGAAGATGGAATAGGTTTTTATATCTGCCTATTTATACACACGACATAAATGCATGCTCAGAGAATGCTGCAAGTACTGTAAAAAGAAATCTGAAGGGAAGTTATTACTCAAGGCTCTTTGTTAGTATTTCTGCAGTATGGGTAGTGTCAGCATTGTTAAAAATAAATTGTTAGTTGTACCTTACTTGGCCGGTACAAATGCTGTTTGCATTAATGTACTTATGATTTCCTATCTGCTGCTCCCAGATAAGAGAGGAGGTTGAGAGTATGATGTCTTTTCGATCCTGCATTGACTTGTCCCCTCTCAGAAAAGGGCTGGGTCACTGTTTTCAGCTGTATGGATGGTAAACAGCCTCTCCTGCATATGACAAGCACTCGTTGCTTTGATAGTGAAAACCAGGAGATTACTTCCACAGGGTGCTCTTGTCTCCCAGCTCATCCGAAACTTCGCATTTTGTGCTGCTTCTTATTTGTGATTCCTATCATTATAACGTGACACTGGGATGTCACAACAGAATTACACTTAATAAGGAAAATTAAGGGGAGATAAAAGATAAAATGAAAAAATGGAACAATAGGAAACATCCCATTTTCTTAAGATGTGAATTTGATGGAGATAGAAGTGACTTCTATTTCGTATTGTTTTAAAAAGAAATAAATTCACCCCTAGGTTTAGAAACAGGCTGTCACTTTCTAAAATGTCCTTAGGTTATCAGTTTGGAATTAATTGGAAATGTGTGATTAGGCTGAACACAACATTGTTGTGATTTAATCAACCCATTTTATTCAGATTTGCTCCAAAAATAACACTTAGCAATAGGATTCTGCTATCCGAATGGTAATGGGCTGTGTTAGTGCAGAACTATCAAATGTCAGAGCAACTAAAGCAGTAAGAATATGTTGCAGGATCCACTTGACAACCAAACACTGTCACTTGCTTTCTTTCATACAAATACAATCACCTAAAACGACTTCCACAGAATGAAGAAGGATGAATCACTTATACACACACATAAAATGCATTTAGCTATGGATTAAAATTATACTAAAGCTGCTAAAACAAAATTGGAAGGCAGCGTGGGAAAGGCTGGCTGCAGCTAGCCCCTGGAACATGAATTCTGTAGGGGATACCCATTAGCCTACACACCAAGCCAGTTTTGCCTTGCTCTGCTTTGTGACTTCTGTCCAGCTTTTTGATTGTGGTATTAGTTCTGCAAACTCACTGCATCCATACCTCTCTTTGGTGAGAGAAAACACCAGATGAATAAATCTCATAGAATAGCCAAAGCCAGTGCTGGTCTCTCTACAGGCTACTGAAAACACCCTCTGGAGTGTCATGTAATTCATCTACCTCCTCTCCTTTCTTTCAAGAGTAATTATAAAGAAGAGATGAAGGTGTGCCACACACCATTTGGGTATTCGGGAGATGATTTTACAGCGTAGAACAAATTTAAGACAATAAAATGTGTTACCTACTGAACCACAAAATCTCTAAGAAAACAGAAATACAAGTAGCTTTTCAAAATAAGCCATAATCTCTCCCTCCTACTGCCTCCAAAGCCTGCAACCTGAAACAAAAAAAAAAAACCAAACAAATAACAAACAACTGAAAAAAACCCCACCCAAAGTCTAGTGATACATAAAAATAAAAGTACAACTGAAGCATTTTTGACATTTCTCTATCACTCTTAAAAATAGTAATAATCTTGAGCTATTGAAGTTGCTGACAGAAAATAAAAATCAATGCATTTTCACTTAGTGCTTTTGAAAAAGAAAAGGATTACTTGGTATTTCAGCAAAAAGGCTTTAATACAGCTTTGTAACAGAGCCCACCATAACTTACAAATAAAGCTCTTCACACTCAAGCATTTAATGCACTCCAGAACTTGATACCTGGAAGGAAACACAGGCAAGTGTGCACTTCCCAATGTAAAGTGGGCAGAGCAGTTACTGGTACCAGTACCATCTCCAGGCTACATAGCCCTCAGTGTTCTGAGACTCTGGAAACAGCTGCCCCATGATCTCATGAGCTATAAGGCAGGAATTTTAAACATATATATCAAGGATTTTATATGTTTTATTAAACAATTTATTTAACACAACAGGGAAACTGGAATTCCTTTGGGTTTATGCTTTTTCTGCTTACCACTCACCCTCAACCCAGCAAGCAATGGAGGGAGTGGGTGTTTGATGTTGATTTGGGGGTGAAGAGGGGGGTGGATTGTTTTTCTCTGTGTTTCTTTT